>PVKS010051090.1:0-11377 GCA_004027875.1 Aplodontia rufa | reverse complement strand
GAAGCCCTGCTCTGAAGGGCTGCGTTTTCGGGACGGTAAGCAGAGGCGCTGCCTGGTGCTCACGGTGCCAGCTCTGCTCCTCTGAGGGCTGATCCTGCATGCCCTGTGGCAGCTGCCTGTGGGCCCAGCACAGTGAAAGGTTGTTCTAGGGAAGTTGGGAGCCTGGGCTTTTCTATGGAATCTCCAGATTTTTAAACAGACCTTCACTCTTCAGCCGCAATGTAGCTTGGTGCCTGCTCCATTTTGCCTCTGGCTTCTGAACTCCAGTGCCCTGGGTGCCTCTGCCATCTCTATCTGAGATGCTGCCTCCGCCTTTCTGGGCACTTTCCAGAAGCGCTCTGATGGAGGAGGAAGATGCCTGTCCTGAGACGCAGCAGGGTCGCTGTTCTCCACCTGGGTCCCAGGTCGGCAAGAGACGGACGTGGGCTGTGGTTGGCCCCGCATCCTCGGGTTGCCACCTAAGAGCAGCTGCGGTCTAGGGGTTCCTGACGTTGGCTTTCTAGCAGGCTTCCCTGGCTAGTGGCTGGACCAGTGTAGACAATCCGACCTTGGTGTCCCTGTCTGAGAAACGGGCATTGCTAATCCTTCCCATTCCTTAGAGCTGAGGATGAAATAACTGAGTATGTCTAAGCACATGGGATGGCTTGGGGACACCAAGCATCAGCACACAGTGACCCTTCTGGATTTAGCAGGAGTGGCCTTCACACCCGTGCCAAAGGACTCTGAGCTGACTGGCACGGCCACCAGGAAGATGCAGCCCTTAATGCTGGCCCAGGGGCTCCCCGAGAACAAGCCAGAGTAGCCATGTGGACCCTGCTGCTTGCTGTGAGGTGGGGTTCACTCAGATCTGCACTCCATGTTTACCTCCGCCTTTCTGCCATCGGACACCATGCCCTGATGCAAGTGATGCTGGCAGGTGGGGCTGAGGAAGGAAGGGGTGGGTGCGCAGGTGTGTCAGCCTTCGCGCCGACTCTGAGCAGACGGTCTCTCAAGCTTTCATCTTGAGCAGACCAAGTGCCCTCCACCCTGCTTAGTGGGGCTTTTGACGCCGCGGGAGTGACGGAGAGGAATCTCAACACCTCCATAGCTCCAGAGAGCATCCAAAAGCCACCACTGGCTAAAATCAATAATGCACATTGACTGCAGTAACTCTTAAAGAAATTTTCAAAATTGGCTTAAAGAAGCTCTTCTGAAAGCAAACGATCTCCTCCAATAGTCACAATAACATTTGGACCCCTGAATATTCAATTTACCAAACCTCTTATCTTTCAGACTCGATCTGGTAAGGAAATGGAATCTGAGGCTGTGTTACTCCCACGTCGGGGGAGGGGGTTTAACTCCAAGATCCTCAGCACCTCTGGCAGCTGAGAGCAACAGAGAGAAAAGATACTCGGAGGATGAATGAATGACCCTTGACCCAGCAGCAACTCCAGGAGAACAGACTGTCGGCCCCAGGCTGCAAGCATTAAGCCTGAGCTTTTGAGGACGGCGGGGACACGTCCTTCCCCTGACCCCAGGTCCCCCTGACAGCCCAAGTGCTCTGTGTATTTGATGACGGTGGGGATGCATCCTTCCCCTAACCCCAGATCCAGCTGACAGCCCATGTGCTCTGTGTATTTGACGATGGCGGGGACAGGTCCTTCCCCTGACCCCAGGTCCACCCGACGGCCCAGTGCTCTGTGTGTTTGATGACAGTGGGGACACACCCTGATGGCCTGTATGCTCTTGGGTGTCTCCACCTGCTGAAGCAAGGGTCGAACAGGAAATTGCCAGCAACTGCAGAGCCCTTTAGCAGACTGACGATGGAGAGGGAACTGAAGGAATGCTCCAACATCTCCAAGAAGAAAGGAGGAAAAGAAATGGTACGGGGGACAAAGAGGGGCTACAGATCTGATCCTCAGAGAGACCCAGTTCTGGAGGGCACTCGGCAACTTAGGTCCCAGTGCACACCCTGTGTCCTGACGGCACCAGCCATCCCTGTTTGGAGTGCTGAGCAAGGACCTCGCTGGCTGAGTGGAGACCCCCACCATCATCCAACTTTCCAGAGCAGCAAGAGGGGGCGCCCAATTCCAGACTGAGGATGGCAGCAGGAGGAGCAAAGCTGACGAAGGCTGCTGCTTCCAGGCCTGTGGATGTATTTGCAGTCTGGACTTCAAAACAAGCAAACAAATAAACAAACAAACATTTTACTCTAAAGAAACAAACAAAGCCTAGAAATATGCTGGAAAAAGACTGGGAAGATGAAGAAAGAGAGGCCTTTGCTGCAAATCACATTGATGCCAGGGCACCTCCTAGAAGAACTGACCCCTTGCAGGGGCTGCCCCTGCCACCACTCCGGTGCCAGCTCCCATGTTAATTCCTGCTGTTTAACTACTTAAAGCAGGGAGACCCTGCAGGAAGTGGTTTAGATTTAATGGTGTCCAATTCTACCTATCCCTTTCAGGGTGACGGCTTCCCCTCCGCTGAAATCCAGGCTGTGGTAGCTGACAGCACTGTGGATGTGATGCCGCAGATGTTCCAAGCCCCTGCAGCCACTGCCTTTTTCTCTAGGGACACTGCTGTGACATTGCCACAGCACAAAGACTCCAGACCACGTGGAGAGAGAGGGCCCTGCCATCCAGCCCCAAACTGCTGCCCAGACCAATCCAGTTCAGTGGAGGAGTTGCCCAGTGAGCTCCTACTCATCGCGAGAAGTGGTGAACAGCTATGCAGAGGCAGGAGGCGCGGGGCCACTTGTTATGCAGAACTAGAGGGAGGCTGTGACTGCCACATTTCTCTTGTTTGTTTCCTGAGTGATCTGAGAGTCT
The DNA here is from genome assembly GCA_004027875.1 of Aplodontia rufa. Classification (NCBI taxonomy): domain Eukaryota; kingdom Metazoa; phylum Chordata; class Mammalia; order Rodentia; family Aplodontiidae; genus Aplodontia; species Aplodontia rufa. The sequence goes on along the minus strand of PVKS010051090.1, from coordinate 8,570 downwards.
CTTCTACACAGGTTAGAGGAGAAATAAGTCAGGATGGGGCTGGAGCAGTGGCTCAGTGGTTATGGTGCTTGCCTGGTATGCGCGAAGATGCGGGTTCGAACCCCAGCCCCACATACACAAGAAAGTGTTGGAGCAACGAAAGCCACATGAGAAACTAAATAAAATTGATTCTCTTCTTTTTCTCCCTCTCACTGTCTCTCTTAAAGAAGAAGAAGAAGCAGCTCAGGATACGACGGGCAGAGAGGAGCCTAGAAGCCCACCCACTCTGCAGCACTGAGGTCCGACTGGTACAGAACACAGTGAAAAGTTTGCGTAGCTCTAGGAAGTTTTCTGAGGCTGCTACAAGGGGACAGAGGAGACCTCAACCTGGCCTCAGTGTCCTGCAGGAGGAGGGGTGGAGAGTGAACACGGGGACCAGCAGAGCATAGCTCCTCAGTGAAGGCCGGCTCGACACACTACGCTTCCATGCAAGAAACAGCAGTAGGTTCCAGTGTGAAGCCAGCAGACAGAGAGCAGCTGAGGGCCCAGGGTCTCCTGCAGCCAATGCCAGCATGGGCCTCGCCTGCCTGGTGGGAATCCAGCAGGTCCCATAGGCAGAATCAGCCAAGTTTTAACCCCAAGTGCCTTAGCAGACCTGGAATGATCCGGGTCCATTTCCCGCCTGCAGGAAGAGTGGAATCATGCAGGAGATGCCCAGTGCACAGCGGATGGGGACCTGGAGCCACAGGTACTGTTTCATACCCTGGAGTGTGCAGATTAGAAACACAACCACCCACATGAGCACAGCCTAACGAATGCTTGTGAGTGACCATCCTGAGCCGGCCCTAGGCTCACAATGAGCTCATCTCTCAAATCCTGGTACTGGACTTCCACCTTCTCACTTCCTCCCTCCTCTTCTTCACCATTCCCAGGCCATTCCATTCTGGCCCTGGTGCTACTCAAACACACCGATGTCCTGCTCAGTGCATTTGCGGTGCCTCCCACCACGGCCCGCTGGTCACTGCATGTTCTTCTTCATGTGAGCCCTGCCTCTTGGGGCTCACTGGCCACACTGCTTCATTCATGTGATGACGTGGCACACCGTGCCTCCCTCTGCATCCTCTGGGCACACCATGCCTCCCTCTGCATCCTCTGGGCACACCATGCCTCCCTCTGCATCCACTGGGCACACCGTTCCTCCCTCTGCACCCACCGGAGACACATTTCCTCCCTCTGCTCCCGCTGGGCACTCTGTACCTCCCTCTGCACCCGCTGGGCACACTGTGCCTCCTCTGTGTCCCCTGGGCCTCGTGCGTCCTCCTTCTCAAGCTCCCTCTTCCATTGCCTCCTCAGAGCACAGCACCGTGGTGGCCCATGGGAGGTGCTCAGCAAATATTTGTTAAAAGCGTCCTAAGTGAGCGATCGCTCCAGAGCCCAGCTCCCTGATACCACACTTCTCTTTCCTTCCACTAGTCAGGTTAATATTAATTTCTACTCAAGAGGGGAGTCAGAATCTCTGCTTCGTTGGAAGGGAGCGCGAGCGCATCCTTTGAAGCTATCGGCTTCTCCAGAAGCCTTGAACCTGTTCCAGGAGCCCGGCGGAAGGCGGAGAGAGCCCTCTGGAGATGGTCCAGCAGAGACGTGCTCCGAGGCCCACCAAGGAGGTTTTGCATTTTCCAAATATCACAGAAGACACATGCTGGATCTGCTCCAAAGCTTGCTATTGGATTTTATGCCTGCTAAGCTCTACTAAATACATAACGAGGGGCTGAATTAACTATGCAAAATTGTAATTTACAGTTAATGTCTGTAATTGATGAGCTGCGGGTCTCTGTGGCGGCACTAACTGCTGAGATGAGAAGGCCCTGAAGGAATAAAGGCAAGTTCTCACTCTGGAAGCAGAAGGCTTCCTCTCCCCAGACCCCACCCCTTCATCCATCATCCAACCATTGGGCAAGGACCAAGCACAGTGTGTGAGACGCACAAGTGAAGGGCTGTGGCCATGGCACATCTGGGATGTCCCCAAGGAGTTCCTGACAACTGTCCGCCCACCACTTACTTGGTGGAGGCAGATCATTCAGCCTGGGGCTGCTCTGCTCTGGTTCCTTGGGTTCCCTTCTTGGTCACTCCTGGCCACAGTGACATTTCCAGGCAGGTGGGCTCCACTAGAGTTGAGAAAGCTGTCCGACCCCTGCTGCAGCTCTTCTGTTTGAACTCGAGGGTGCAGATCATACGTGATCTGGAAGCACTTAAACTAACCATGCCTGCTGTTCTATTAGGCTCCTCAACTCTGGCTGTCTGGTCCAACAAGAAACTAGTGCTTTTTAAAAGTGGCCATCTCCTCTCTCAACTGACCAGTGGTGGGCCTGGATGTCACTTTTCCCTTTTGGTAATGCTTCCAGGGATATCCTGTGGGCAGCCAGGGTGAGGAAGCTCTGCTTTTGGTCTTGTTTTGAAGCTCTTATTCTTGTTCCAAAGCCTGCAGCAGAAAGATGAGAACCGTATCCAAGCAAGTGCCCACTGTCCCTGTCCTGGACCTCCTGGTGCAATGGACAGCCTTGCAGCCAGAAATCCAGAGGGGCTCAGCTGCTGGGAACTATGACATGAGGATGGTCCTGTGCAATTCTTCAGCTGGGGGCGACTGGCCCGGGGAGGTCACAGAAGCCTTCCCCCAAGCGGACTCAGAGCTGAGACTGGGACAAGGGTTGGAATGGACTAGGGAAAGACAGCTAGGGGTGTTATAGGAAGGGGGCAGTGTGAGCAAAGACCCCTCCGCCTGGAGGAACTTAAGACACATCCTAACACCTGGGGGAGCAGCTAGGGGGTGGCTTCTGTTGCTGGTGGTGGCAGGGGTTAGGGAGCCCTCATACTCATTCCTCCTCCAACATTTTAAAAACACATTCTTTATACCGTCTAGTCAGCATTTTATCTTTAAAAATTTTTTTATTAAAATAAATAAAACTTTGAGAAGCCATCAGGTGGGGAGGATGCACCTTGGGGGTAACTCTCCTCTCTGGCTCAGCCCTTTCCAGGTTTCCAAGAGGAGAGGAGCAGCAAGGGATGAGCCAGCAGAGGGGAGCTAATGGGATGAGGGGCTCCCGTGGAAGCAAATGGAACAGTAGCAGGGACAGGCCAGACGGTCCCCAGATGGGTCCCCCTGGTGGTGGGCAGAGTGTCTGGGAGGCACAGAGAGGAAGGGATGAGGCAGATGAGGAGGAGGACTGAATGGAAAAGCCTGAGTTGGGTGGAGAGGGCAGGACTGAGCGGAGGCAGCAGGGAGTGAGCAGGGAGCCCACTGGGGCTCCAGGGCTGGGTGCGGGAGGGCGGGTGGGACACAGTCCTTTCCACTCCACCCATCATTCAGTGTGGAAGTCCCTGCGGTCCCACGGCTGCAGCTCCCTATTGTACATCTTGCTTTTCTTTCTTCAGTTTCTCTCTTCCCTGCTAAGGAGGAGGCTCCTTGAGATGAGAAGTGTTGTTGGGTCACTGTGGTGTCCCTGAGGTTTAGCACAAGGCCTGGAAGTGCAGGAGGAGGTAACCTTGCAGCCTCTGGCTTCAAGATCCTTGGATCCTCAGCTGGCTCTTGTGAAGCTCACCTCTGGTTCCTTCCAGCAACACCTGCTGGCCACATCCCAGGAGGACACACCCTCCAGGGGTCAAGGGGATCCTGGGAGGCAGCAGTGAGCTGGAGGCCAGGTGGTGGTGGGGACTCATTTGGGCACAGCTACAGCCCTTGTTCAACAAGCTGCGGTCCGCCATTGACATCAAGCCCCCCTGGGAGATCGGGGCTCCCCAGCTTGCCCTTGCAGGCCTGCCTTTGATTTCCAGGGGGCCCTTGGTGTTCCGGACAGGCTGGGGTTGAGAGTCCTTGCCAAACCATCCCCTCTGCACTCAACCAAGTGTGTTTGGCATCTACAGTTTAGGAAAAGCCATTATTAAGTGCCTTGAAAGTGTCCCCAGTAGAAAATAGATGAGCTATAAAGAATGGGCTCTGTCAGCTCCACCCTGGAGGCGACAGCCCTCCATCCTCATCAGCTCCACCCTGTAGGTGACAGCCCTCCATCCTCATCAGCTCCACCCTGGAGGCAACAGCCCTCCATCCTCATCAGCTCCACCCTGAAGGTGACAGAGCATTTGATGGAGTGATCACTGGCACATGGACTTCACAGGAGAGCTCTTGCATGGAGACAGGGTGATGGGTGCCCCTGCAGCGTGGGGGAGGCAGAGTTCTCGCCCTGCTTCCTTCCTCCTCAGGACCCTGGTGACAGGTGGAATGTGGGGTCAGGATGAGCATGTCTCCCTTCAGGGCTCCCAGCGTCCATCTGAGGGACAGCGCTGCAGGGTGGTGGTTTCCCCTGGTGGAACTGTCCTCCTGCCGTCATGGGAGGGAGGTCCACTCTTGGTGGCTCCCTGACCTGCTTTCCCGTCACGCTTGAGCCCGCCACTCTCATGGCCATGAAGAATCCACAGCACTGAGCCAGGGGGATGTGCCCTCCCAAGCCTTGCCATCCAGTGTCACCAAGAAGGGGGAGAGAGCAGGGCAGCCGACTGGCTGGTATTCTGGTGATGCTGGCTGGCCTGCTGGGGCCCTTGCTGTGACTGTCGTCCTGTCCACCCCAGTGCACCCACCTTTTTGTTCTGAAGGCCCAGCCCCTAGAGCCCCTGTGGCCCCCACTTTCCAGTTCATGCGTCGCCTTAGGTTTAGCTTGATCAAATTCAGATTCTGCTGCTTTGCAACTAAGACCTGACCGGCACATCAGCTCAGTCATCCCCTGCACCTCCTGGGCCTCAGTCTCCCCTTCTGTGAGAGCAGGGTATAGGAAGTGAGCAGGGAGTCTCAGTGCTTGGCTTTAACACTCTGATACCAGCTCTGGGGACCCTGAGCCTGGGACAGCAGCACCAGGAGAAAACCCTGCCCCACTCAGGTCCCTGGAAGCCACACCTGACTCACTCATCTCTAAATGGTTCCTTGTATTCCGACACCGAGCAGCCTGACTTCAAAAAGGCGGATGCCATGAGCAGATGTCCCCTCAGTGAACCATTAGGGGATCAGATATCAGGGAAAATGTGGCTGGTAGAAGAAAATCAAGGAAGGATCAACGCCACCCTGTTCCCGCTCTGCTCTGGGGAGCCGTGGCTCTCTCCCATAGCACTGACTGTGAGGACTCATCTGGAGGAAGGCGTGCTGGAAGCCAGTGCCCCCCCACCTCGGACGCAGAGGAGGGACCCATACCCAGCCTGGTTCCACCCCCCAGATGCAGAGGACCCTCACCCAGCTTGACTCCACCCCCCAGATGTGGAGGAGGGACCTCCACCCAGCCTGGCTCTTCCCCCAGATGCAGAGGAGGGACCCCCACCCAGCCTGAGTCCCCCCTAGACGTGGAGGAGGGACCCCATACCAGCCTGGTTCCATCCCCCAGATGCAGAGGACCCCCACCCAACCTGGCTCCCCACCAGATGCAGAGGAGGGACCCCCACCCATCCTGGCTCCCCCACCGATCCTGGCTCCCCAGAGCCGTGTGATGGAGCGCCGCAGTTGCCCTTTAAACCCACAGCACCAAGCCGTAACTACTTAGCTGAGCCCATCCAAGGGGACCTTCAATTTAGAAAAAGCCATTCTTAGGTGACTTGGAAACAGCCGCAATGGAGAGTAAAGACGCCACAATGAGCCGCATCGTCTGAGAAATCAGCTTAGAGGCTGCAATTTCATTTTAGATCAACTCTGTTTACGGGCCTCCCTGGACGGAGGGGTGTGGGGAACTGAATGGTGCTGCCTTCACGCTGGAAATGGAAAACATCGTCCTGTTTAAAAAATGGCTGCAATCCCAGAGCCCCTCGCACTAAAGTGTTACAAAGCAGCCGTGACAGCTGTTCCTCCCTGCGCTTTCTCTGTCCCCAGCCTTGTTAGGAAGGGACAGTGGCACAGGGCCCTCTGGGCACCGGCTGGGAGGTTTCGAGCTACCTGCATTTGTACCCCACGACAAGAATTCTTTGAAGAAGTACTGAGTGCCTAGGAATGCGAGGCAGGTTTAAAGGATCTGGGGACACAGAAAAAAAAACAGATGGCTGTTCTCATGGAGCTCCATTCTGGGTGGGAGACGGGAAGGTGGCAGGAAGACTGACAGGGACAGAATGCGGCCCATGGGTGGGTGCAAGGCACCCAGCATGCGGCGGCACAGGCAGGACCCTTGCCTTCCGTCTGGCCTCCCAGGCGGAGGACTTGGCTGGACGTCTGCAGAATTGTGTGGGCCTGGGAGGGATTCGGTGGACCAGGCAGATGGTGGACCAGGCAGATGCCGATTCAGACCTGATGGAGGCGCCAGGGCCTGGGCGGGGCTTTGCCTCTCACTCGGCCAGGTTATTTAGTCCTTTCTGGTTTCGCCAGCTGGAACTCAGGAAAAGCCTTATCGTAGGGACTAAAACAAAACAAAACTAAACAACAACAACCAAGAGACCGGTGTCCCTGCCTCAGGAGAGCCAGAGCGTGCGAGGAGGCTCCTACAGCACCAGCTGGCGCTTTCACGATTCTGCAGGCGGGCGTGAGACGGGCGCTGGAGAGGGGTGCGGAAATCCAGATGCACCAGAGGAAGCAAAGCGGTGCCATTAGCCCCAGGCCTCTGGCTCCAGGATGGCTCAGTGGCTCCAAGCCCGTGGGTTAACAGGGAAAGCGACGAGGACCTGTACTCCCAAAGCCTGGGGCACCTGTGCCGGTGTCTAATGTGCAGCAGCTTCCAGCCCCATATGGGGTCACCAACCTCACAGAAGTGCCTGTCTCAAGGACCAAGATGGTAGGACCTGCGCCAGGTGCCACACAGATGTCAGACGTGTCTAGGGAAAGCTCCGACTCTGTTATCAGCCCTGCGACGGTGGGAAATGTCTCAGGGTGGAGAAGCAGCCCTTGAAGCTCACTGGCAGCAGAGGTCTGTGCTAAAACTTTAATCTGAAGACTGAGAGAAGGAGGAGAGAAGACAGGGGAGAGAGACGGAGAAGGGGAAAGAGAAAAGAAAGAAAAACAAGAGAGGGGTGGAAATAAAGAGCAAGAGATGCAGAGAGGAGTGGGAGCCCAGGAGAACTTGGACAGTTCAGTGTGCCCCATGCACAGCCAGGCTTGCTGGGGAAGACTTGGTTCTCAGAGCCAGAGTGTGGCAACCCACTCTGAGAAGGACCAGGACTCTTTGAAGAAGACAAATGGTGGGGACAGGACCCTGAGCTAAATGGTTCATGGCATAGGTGAGTTTGAGAGCCCCTGCAGTGAGGGAACCCCAGAGGTGTGCCATCTGCCCTCTGCTGTCCCCAAAGCAGGTGTCCCTCTCCAACTGACAGGAGACCTCTCAGCCTCTGCCAGCTATGTCCAGGTGACAGAGTTCAGCTTCTTCTTCTCCTTCTCCTTCTCCTTCTCCTTCTTCTTCTTTTTGAGAGAGGGAAAGGGAGAATCTATTTTATTCAGTTTTTCATGTGGCTTTCCTTGCTCTGACACTTTGTTACGGATGTGGTGCTGGGGTTTGAAACTGAGCCCTCGTGCATGCCAGGCAAGCACCGTAACTGCTGAACCACAGCTCCAGCCCCAAAGCTTAGCTTCTTGAGGAAGCCCATTCCACTTATTGGCCCAGGTCAGTCTCTGGAGACCACAGAAGACGTTGTTCATTCGTCCAATGCATCATTCATTCAAACAGTCGCTCATTCATCCAATCATTCAATCTCTCATGCATGGAATACATGCTTCTGAGCACTTGCCACATGGCAGGGACAGACAGGGCTGTGATCTCAGAGACCAAGCTGCCTGAGGGCCTGGCGAGAAGGAGACTGAAACAGGTGAGGGGACCCTGGACGCAAGCACTGACCAGACACTCCAGGGACGCACAGTGGCAGCATACACAGCCTGGGTGTTGGGGGTGACTGCCACCTGCAGTAGGCTTGGTCCAGCCACAGGGGAAGCCGCCCACTCAAACCTTCAACATTTGCAGAGGGGCCGAGAATCTGGATTTGGTGTGGGTCTCCCAAGTTTTAAAGTTGACAGAATATTCAGTTAAGAATGAAAACCAAACCAAACAGGGAAGGGTGGTGGGAAGGCGAAATGATACGGCCACTTTGGGAAACAGTGTGCCAGAGAGGCAGGGGGTGGATGGGGCTCCCAGCACCCCAGATTAAAGCCCTAGGTTAAAGCTTGCTTTTTGGATTTGGCTGCCTGGCTGGAGGACCCTAGGCACGCTTGGCTGCCCACCCATTCTCTGGCTGCCCCCGGCTTCCTAGACCACAACATGAGACAACCCCAAGGAGCTGTTCAGAACCAAGCAATTGTTTAGCTCTAAGGAACAAGCCCAGGACAAACTCAGCTTCACACACACATCAAACTGTCTCATTATGGGACTAAGAAATTAAAAATTGTACCCTTTTCAGTTGAGTCAGAGAAAGAGAACGGTCAAGGGGAACTTGGCAAGGAAAGGCTAGGTCCTCATCAAAACAGTACAAAGACTGCTGTACTGTGCTCCTGAGCACAAGGAGCACCAGTTGGTCTGCAGACGTTTCCCGCAGAGCCTGATCCCGAGCTCCCGCTCAGGGCCCAGTGCTGCCGCCCTTGGCTTCGTGACCAC
>PVKS010051089.1:0-11293 GCA_004027875.1 Aplodontia rufa | reverse complement strand
ATTGGTACAAGTTTCATGGAAACTATTTAGTATATAATACATACCAAGAGCCATAAACATGTTTCTTGCTTCTAGAATCTATATCTGTATCTATTTGGTACTGGGGATAGGAAACTGGGGTACTCTTACCACTGTACTACATCCCCAGCTCTTTTCATTTTTTGAGACAGGGTTTCATTCTTTTGCTGAGACTGGCCTCAGACTTTGCATCCTCCTGTGTCACCCTCTTGAGTTGCTGGGATTACCAGTATGTGCCACCACACCTGGCTAGAATCTGTATTTTTGATATATCAAGCATCAAAGTAGGACAAAGATACAGATTTATGAACAAGGAGGTTTTTCTATACAACATCATTTTAGTTCAAAATGTTCAAAATGATTAAAAGGAACTGCAGTGGGAGAATGATTAAAATTTACTTCAATATGATAGAATATTTTATAGCTAGTGATATTTACAGCCAAGAGTTATTTAATGACATTGAAAAAGGCAGAATCCCAAACTGTATGTATAGTTTGAGGCCAACTTTGTAATGCCTATTGATATGTTCATAAAATTAGTGCACACATACATAAAAGCAGGGAAGAAATATACCAAAATATCAGCAATGGCCATTTCCAGAAGGCTGAAAGTAAGTGGCATCATTTCTTCTCCTTATATTCAATTTAATTTCCCAGCATTTGAGAAATGAGGATGTAATGATGTTTATAATCTTGTTTGAGTACAAGTATCGGGGAACAAATTTTTCAATTGAATATCTGAGACAAATTGTGCAGTGATTCAACTGTTCAGCAAGAACAATCGAGTCTCGGGACTGGGAAGAGCTCTTGGGCTGCTAGCCCAGCCATGACTTTTGGAGGAGGAATTCATCGGAGAAAATGCCAGAACCAGAAGAACTCTGGCCCAAGGGGGTTCTTTTTAAACCTTAAACACATCAGAGCTCTGGGAAGGTTTCGGTTGCCCAGGTCTGGCAAGGTGGGAAGTTGCAGGGCCATGGAAGTTGGGAAGCAGCCATGTCTGTACCCCCAGAGTTTCTCAGTTTATGAGGAAGGTCATCCCTGTGGTATTCAAGTTCTGGAAGCCACTATCAATCCAAGAAAGAAAGGACAAAGCCAGGTGCTTTATTGGTAGTCACTTGGGTTTTTGGTTCTACTTTCTACGTCAGGCATTCTGCATACATGTTTATTTGAATTTTTTAAAAGTTCTAGCAGTTAGAAGAGTTTGAAAATGGGGCTGAAGCAGTGGTTCAGCAGTTATGGTGTTTGCCTGGCATGCACAAGGATGTGGGTTCAAACCCTAGCACCACATACACAGTGAAGTGTCCAAGCAACGAAAGCCACGTGAAAAACTAAATAAAATTCTCTTTTTGTCTCTCTCTCCCTCCGTCTCTCCCTCCCTCCCTCCCTCTCTCACTCTCTCTCTCACTGTCTCTCTCTCTCTTAAAAAAAAAGTTTGAAAATCCCAGCTTGAGAAAGGAAAAGGGGATGGGAATAGGAGGGGAGGACGTGAAGGTCAGAATATGGACATGTCTATTGCAAAGCAGACACATACATTATTTATTTAATAATTCTCATATTGACCTTATCTGGTAGGCATTTTGCTTTCTATGTTTTTAAATCATTTATTAAGTTTTTAAATGAAGAAACTGGAATTTGAAGAAAATACAGAATTTCTCCTAAGGTCGGTCACGTGTTGACAGAGTCATCCCAAGTCCTGTGTCAGAGCAGCAGCTGCTCCCAGGGCTACCTGATTGCCCGCGGTACCCTCCCCAGATTTATTTCCCTCTAAAACCAGTAGTTGTTTCCTTATGATTACAGATAATAATCATGGTAACACAAAGAAGGGTAACATGGACTGGACAGCTTTGCCAAGATGTCAGAAATATCTGGGGCCTGCTAAGGTCCCAGCAGCCTCCAAGTGACAGCAGTCACCGTGACTTAGGCACATAGCCAGATTTTTAAAATTTCATTGAAGGCCCATGCTGAAAAGTGGGACCTATTTCTTGTCATCATTGCGAGAGGAGTTTGTTGTTTTAGATCCTTAGCTCGGGGATGTTTAGGGTGCTCCAGTTTTTACCCTTACAAAGAGAGAACTTCGTAGATTTGCTAGCAAATGGAGCCCCAGCTCTCTATGTACAGGGAATTTCCACAGTGTCCCTCCCACAAGAGGAGGGTGAGCTGTCCTTACGAGGCCAAGTGAAAAGGATTTGCCAAGGGATCCATGTGCTGGGCAATAGCTTACAAAGAGGGCCTGGCTTTTGTGATTAAAAAAAAAAGAAAAAGAAAAAGAAAAAGAAATGGCTAGTGGAGGTAGCCAAGGACCTCTGACCTGCTAGCTTTTAAAACATTTCAGCTTGGCTGGGCATCTTGCTGGAGAAGGCTGGGTTTAGCAGGAGTGTCCAGGGTGGGCAGAATCAGGGGAGGGACCAGGGCCTGGTGCCCACGCCTCCTTCTTGGCATTGAGCTCAGCCCAGGCAGAAGCTGGAGAAGGAGTTCAAGACATGAACTTAAAAAAGAACACTTGATCCCTCAGAACATTCCCAAGGGTTGTTGAACTCGGCCTTGGGAGAAACAAGTAAGCAATTTGTGGTGAGGAAAGGATCGGAGGGCTTGTGTCTACACTGCAGTCCAACCACGGTGCCAGAGGCATGCGTCTACACCTGGGTGCTTCGGAAATACACTGTTGCCCCTCCATCTGTGGATGGAGCCACGGAATCCTACGTGTTTCTGAGTGTCCTCAGAGTGCTCTCTATCCACCTACCCCCAGCCAGTTGTCCACATTCACCAGCCCTCTAATGCCACCATGTGTCACGCCCGTAGGCACACTGAGACTCTAGTTGGTAGATGGAATCCACAGAGCCCATGAGGCTCCTTATGGTTTTCATGCTCACTTAACTTTACCTTGTTTTTTTCTTTCTTTCTTTTTTCTTTGTACCAGGGATTGAACCCAGGGGCGCTTAACCACTGAGACACATCCCCAGTCCTTTTTATATTTTTTATTTTGAGACAGGTCTCACTAAAAGCTTAGGGCCTCACTAACTTGCGGAGGCTGGATTTGAACTTGTGATCCTCCTCCCTCAGCCCGTCAGAGTCTCTGAGATTACAGGCCTGAGCCACAGTGCCTGGCTTAATTTTCTATTTTGAGCTCATTATTGACTCACAGGAGGCTGCAGAACATTTACATTTTGATAATTTTCCTGAAAGAAGAGCTGTGGGCTTGCTGAGTCCTTGCCTGTAGGTCTGTTTGCCTCATGAGGGACATAACCTGAGAAAGAGAGGAACTTAACTGGACACTAGACATTTACAAACTCCTGGGGTCTGGCTTTCTTTGGAGCAGAACGATTATATGCTTTTGTATTTATACCTTCTCCCTGAAAACATCTTATTTATTGGGCTTGGAGTGGTGGCTCAGCGGAAGACCTGGGTTCAAATCCCACCACCACATATACAACTAAGTGTTGGAGCAATAAAAATCAGATGAAAAACTAAATAAAGTTGATTCTCTCTCTCACTGTCCCTCTCTTAAAAAAAAAAACAACCAAACAAAAAAGCCATTTATTTATTTAGTGGTACTAGGGAAGGAATCCAGGACCTCACGTACGCTAGGCAAGCACTCTACCACTGAGTTATATACTCAGTCCAAAGACCATGTTTAAAGGGTACAAAGCCCTCTCTAAATATCCAAACTTTTCATTATGTTTTATATTTTTGCTGAGTCTAATACAGAATGAAGTTCATTTTCCCTTTTTATCATTTTATCTTTCTTATTTGATATTCTCTTCCTAGCATGTGAAAGTACCAGTTGTTTTTGCTAATGCTTTAATAAGAACTAAAATTATTGTGATTCTCAAAATAAAAATTCCTTTTTCTTATGTCTCCCCAGGGGCCTTCCATACTTGGCAAAAGGGGAGCAGATCAAAACTCTACCTTACAAGATTTTTTTTTAATTACCTTGATTTTTGTTTGCAAAAGAACAATAAGGGAAGGTAGCCCTCTGACAAGAGGAGAGTTAATCCAGTGGATTTTCCCTAGATCTAATGGGATCTAGGTTGTCTTCCAACTCCAGAGAAGAGCATTTTGTGAATGGTTAACGATGCTGATTAAATAAAAGATCGTCACCCACAGCTAACATGGCCAGGCCCCGCACACCCAGGTTTTGTTTCAGAATGAGAGGATGGAGCACCCGCCTCCCCCTAGACTGCGGGGAGGGGTTTGGTAACTGGCCTGGAGCTCTGTTCCTTCACAGCCAGCCCTGCCCACTCAAGGGTCAACCCAACCATCCTTGCTTAAAGTGAGAGCAACAAATGAAGGCCTTTAGGAGGCTGACATCTCAGATAACCTAAGTGCCTGGGGTGGCGGAGAGCACCAGCTTGGACTTTCCCTACCGAACAGGCTCCTGAGCTGTACAGGCTTATTTCAGGAAAAAAAAATTGGATCAGTTGGACAATTTGTTTCACGTGCATGCAACTGAAGCGGTTGTCCCTGAATATTTACTCTGAAATCAAAAGTGAAAACATCATATTAGTTACTAGGAAATTTTTTTGATCTATGCTGTTAAAAGGAATTGACAGCACTGTTTCTAAATCAATTGTTCTGCATAAATTGAGCCAAACATAAATCCAACATACCATAATGAGCTATTTGAGATGAGAACTGTGTGTGTGTGTGTGTGTATGTGTGTACTTGTCGTATGCCTGTGTGTCAGAAAGCGGGGAGCTGTTGGTATGCTGGGTGCTTTACGGGATCATTATGCTTCCCAGGTTTTAATTAAATTAACTAATTAATTTAATTAATGAATTTATTGATATTAGGGATTGAACCTGAGTGCTTAACCACTAAGACACAGTCCCAGCCCCTTTTATTTTTTTATTTTGTGACAAGATCTCCCTAAGTTGCTCAGGGCCTCACTATGGTGCTGAGGCTGGCGTTTGAACTTGCGATCCTCCTGCCTCAGCCCACTGAGTTGCTGGGATTACAGGCGTGCACCATCACACCTGGCTCCCAGCTTTTTATCGTCACATGGAAAAGACCGATGGAATGAGAGGCACTAGTGCAAGAAGAGGGTTGGGGATAAATGGTGAAACACTTGCATGTGAACTTTGGGGTGGCCTGCTCTTGCTGTCTGTGCCTGTAGGGCTAGAGGGACTGCCTCAGAGGGCAGCTCCCCCCAGCTGGAGCTGGGTAGGGAAATCCCAAGAAGCCTCCAGGGGTGCAGCCTCAATTCACCCTCTTCCAGCCTCCTTCTCGGTTTGGTCCTTCTTTCCTGTAGGACCATCCAGAATTTGGGGAAAGTGGCATATCCATTGCCTCCAGGGCTGGGAAAAAGCTTCTGTCCCTTTCTGTGGCTCTGATTATAGATGCTGGACCTGGAGGATGAGGACAGCCTGGAGTTGGGCCCGAGTCGGAATGTACAGTAGAGCTTTCAAGATCTTAGTCATCAGTAAACAGAGCTATTATACTCAGTGTCTGGATGGGTCTCTCTCTCCTGCTGGTGGCCTGGTTGCCATGGCTATGGCTTTGTCTTTGGAGGCCCATAACAAAGGAGGGTTTAAGTAAACCCTGATGGGTCAACATTTCCATAAAACAAACAAAAAATAAAGAGGAGAAAAGCACACTTTCTTAAATAACTCTAAGAAAACCTTTAAGCAGTTTGAACCTAAAGGGATGCACATTTGAAACAATTTTACTCAGAACTGGAAAGATGAGGTCTCCTACTGCAGGTAGAAAACAGTGGTATTTTCCCCCGATAGTGTTTTGGATGGTATAGAGTTACATTTTTGTTTTTTTAATCTCTTGATAGAGCTTATTTTTCAGAATGCTTCTTGATTTGCTGTTTGTGAGATTTGTCCAGCATATCAACGAACCTACCTTCCAAGCAAACAACAGTTGTTTCTGTCTGACATGGGGGTTCGGTGACATTTGGTAATGACTGTGGAAGATGGGTAGATTGAATTAAGAGGACTAAAAAAAAAAAGAAAAAAAAGGAAAGAAATAAAAAGAAAGACTTGGTCCTGAGCAGTAACCAAATATTTCCTGGGTATTTGTTTGAAAACCATGGACATCCTTTAGGACTCCTTGTCAGTCACTCCAGAGAAAGGTACTATCATTTGCTGAGGCAAAGGTCGGAGAGGCAGGATGTGGCCCCAGCTTGGCTGGCCCTTGGGTCTTTGCTCTGGGACTCCATCCTTTTTAATGGGACAATCTCTGGGGATGTTTCTCCATGTTTCCAGGATCACACTGCCTTGGCCAGGCAAAAAAGCTGTGGGCTCTGGGTAAGAACCCCAGGTGAGGGGGTGCTGGGTCCCCAGCTTGTTTGCCCACAGCGTGGTAAGGGCTACTTCCAGAATGGTCATGCCACTGGCTGACATCCATCCTCTTTGGTTTCCTCTTCCCTGTCACTGAAGCAAGGCACTGCCAATAAAGGCGATGCATCTGGCCCACAATTACCCAGCAACCTCTCTGACTGATGTGGGGGAAAAGCGATGCTCATTTCCCTCAGGTGTGCTTTAACACCTGATTAACCCACAGCCCCTGTGTGCTTGCCTGCCTCGAGGCTCTTCAACCCCAGCCCTTGAAGTCACCTTGAAGGACCAATGGTCCTTGCCAAGCAGAGGATCATGACACTCTTGCTCTAACTCCAAGCACTCCCACGCAAAGCCCTCTGTGCAGTTAGGAACGGAGCAGGAAGTAACTTTGCTGGTCCCTTGTCACCAGAATCAATGGTGGCCTGCCTGGGTCAAGAAAAGCAATACTCATGCTGCCTTTATTGGGACTGAAATGACTTCTTCCTGGAGCGGGTGTAGATCTCCACCAAGCTTGCTTGCTTCTGGCATTGCCTGGGAGGCTGAGGTCAAGTTTCATGGTGGGGACAGTGAAGAAACAAGGCAGCCAGCAAAGTCAAGCTGAACAAGGCTCTCCTGGGCTGACTAAACCTGTCTTGAGGTAGGTCTGGCAGTGCTCTGGGAACTTTGTAGTGTGAGGACCAATAGCTGCTAAGGTTCTGAACCATTGTATCAGACACTCCAAGGGAATTTTGACCCGCATGACTTCCATATAGTTCCTCCACCAAATGGGATAGACTTCATGAAAAAACTGAGGGCTAGAAGGATCTCTGCTTGACCATAGTCTGAGTAAGACCATCTTCATCTGGATTAAAAGGAGCTTTCTGTTTTTCCAAGTTGTTCAAGTGGAAAAGGAGTGTGTGAACTTTGGGTTTGAGGATGACTCTGAAGAAGCCCAGAAAGGTGGATAAGCTGTACATGACGCTCTATCTGTCCCATCACAGAAAACCACAGGGAAGAAAAGGAGAGGCATTAAAGGGAGCAGCATGGCAGTGAGCGAAAGCCATTATCTCTGGGATTTTATATGAATGCAAACAAAAGATGGAAGGAGGGGCATGTAATGAAGGGTGTCACAAAAGAATAGCAGGAATCTGTATATTAGTGTCAGGGAAAGCTGAAGTCCAGAATGTGCTAAGACTTGTGGAACTGCAGCTGACACGAGAATAATACACCATAGTTTGCAAAGCATTTTCATGTAAATGATCACATTGATCTTCACAATAACCCTGTGAGAGAGGATGGGGGTTATTATCCTAAGAGTGTGTAGGGAGTTCTCAGAGGCAAAGATGGGACTGGAGCCCAGATCATCTCAGGCCAAATGCTGGGCTCTCTCCACCCCTCGGCCATGTTCTGTGCTAACATTGCTCTAAAGTACATTTGGATTCTCAGCAAGAAAGATGAGGGGAAGCCATGCTTAGGGAGACAGTGTAATGCAGGCAGGCAGCAATGAGTTGCTTCTATCATCTCGTCAATGCTCACCATGAAGCAAAACAACCTTAAAGGATAGAACTAATTTCTCCAGAGCTCCTGGGTCAAGGCTGGACATTGTAGATAATTGTTTCCAAAGGGACCCGACTCTGTCGTCCACAGCACTTATACCAGAAATTACTTGCTCAGCTTCTGTGTGACTTGCATTTCTTGAATGGGGGGACCATGGCCTGACCATCATGGTATCCCCATTGATGGGACAAGCAATGAATAAATAACTGGCCAAGGATTTCCAGCAGTAACTTTTGGGGAATTAAGGAGAATGGGAGGTATGTCACAGAAACAGGTATGAGTTATCATATGACTTACCAAAAAAAATAAAAAATAAAAAAAGAAGGTAGATTCTAGAATCTACACGCCAGCTCTCACATTAGTCTCTCAGATGCTGATGTTCATTTCAAAGGTAAATGTCAAGTCCAAAGACAAATCGAGTCACATGAGCGTATCTCATTCATCCCAAAGGCCTGATGGGAGCCCCTATCTTTGATCACTCAAAGCTGAGATGGGGCCATTTGGGCTGCATGGAACTTTCTTTCTTTTTTCTTTTTTAATTAAAAGAGAGAGGGACAGTGAGAGAGAGAGAAAGAGAATCAATTTTATTTGGTTTTTAATGTGGCTTTCGTTGCCTTGACAATTCCTTGTATACGTGGTGCTGGGGTTCAAACCCATGTCCTCTTGCATGTCAGGCAAGTTCTGTAACCACTGAGCCACTGCTCCAGCCCCTGCATGGAACTTTCTTGAGCCCATATCAGGGATGTGTGGCAACAATGATGTTGATCTAGTCACCTTCAACTGCACTGTTGTGCCATTGTTGGAAGTTGCCCTCATCTGCATGGCGGCCACTGCCAGGACAGGGAAAGGGAAGGCACACGTCTTTCAAGTGCACCACTAGGAAGCTGATTGCATACCTCTATTTGCATCCTGTGGTCCAGAACTTTGTCTCATAGCCTTACCTGAGTGCAAAGGAGTCTGGGAGGAGTGGTCTTCAACTGAGTGGTCTCTTCCAAGAGGGTATCAGGAGACAGCTTCTCTACCACAGGTGACTGGAAGAAATTATGGAAAAATGTGGTACAAGTCCAGTGGCAGTTCTCTTTCACTGCCCCAGGAGCAAAACCCAATGGCAGTGACAGTGGAGAGGCTATTTGCCAGATCTTTGCACAGCAAGGAACTCAGTAGAGTTGATAAAGACCAAGGGAAACTTATCCCCAGAAAGAGCATTAAGGCCCAGTGATAATAAATGAATGCTATAAAATCAAAGAAGTGTAGCAATTCTGAAATTTTCATCACAATATAACCCCTACAGGTTAGTTTACTTAACCAGCCAGAACACTGCTTCCTGCTTCCACCACCAACTATTTCGAATCATCTATAAAACAAGCTAACTGCGGAGTCCAGTTCTACAAGTATGAGAATGGAAGCTCTGTGGTTAAAGTTGTGGCGGACGCTTTTTCATCCAACGCATAATTGCTAGATGCTGATCGATGCATGATGCTATTCTCCAGGGCTGGGCAGCTCTGCTCTTGAGAATGAGAGATGTACCCCAGGAGTTCAGGAACAAAACACCTGTGTGCTCATTCATTCATTTAACAAATACATGCAGAGACCTTATCTTGATTTCGACTCATGCTATTGTGGAGGGGCTGGGGTTGTTGATGAGCCAGCTGGAAAGCTCCTGTCCTCAGCATGTACATTCTAGTATGAGAAAAACTGCAGGAGAGAAGTAAGCTGAGCATGGCAGCTAGCATGATGTGATGATGGAGACTTGGGGACAGAGTGGGACATTGTGAGGGCCCTTATGAAGGGATGACCTTTAAGCTGAAACCTAAAGGGAGTGACATCCATGCTGGTGGATTGGTGGGACAGTGAGGTGACTGGTGTCCTGGAGTGCACTGAGTGAGGCCGAGAGGGCTGGTTCCAGACAGCTGGAAGGAGGCAAGTCTTGGCTAGGCTCTGAAGGACAAGGGAAGGCTTGAGATTGAGAGATGAGGCTGGAAGGGACATTTTAAAGTTGAGTGAGCTGTGAAGGCTTTGAGCATTGTGTGTATGCAGACCAGGGTGGGGGTAGGTAGGTTCATGCTGGGGAATAGTAAGAGAGAAGGATGGAAAGGGAAACTTGGGGAAAGTTCTAGAAGGTCTGAAAGATCAAAGAGCTCGAATTCTCAAAGATAACGTGCAGCCATTTGAGCAGGAGAGAAACATGATCGAAGTGTGGCTTCAAAGAGATTTTCTGCATGCTAGACCAGGCGCCTTGGCCCTGGCTTTCTTCACGTTTGGAACTGGACAGACAATTCTCGACTGAGAAGGACCATCCTGCACACTTAGGATGAGTGGCACCCTTGCTCCCCAGATGCCAGCAGCCTGCGCCTAGTCATGGCCAAAGAAAACTGGGACAAAACTGCTTCTGACTGAGAACAGTGTAAATTGTTTGTTTGCTTTTTAGATTAATTTATTTGCTTTACTTTTATGTTTTTTCATATAAACACATATTTTTGGAACTAAAATATCTTGAGAATTGACTTGCCTCCTTTCACTGACTGTTGGACACAGGGAATGGCAAATTTCTTTTAAGTATTAAGAAGGAATCCTTTGTTTTAATTACTATTACCGGACTCTGGTTTAAGACAAGTCTATACGAAGTTTACACAAATGAGCTTCATCTTACTCTAAAATGAGACTTGGATAATCCTCAGAGATTTTCCTACACACTTCAGGCCCTGGATTTTTTCTTTTTTTGTTTGTTTTTTATTTTGTTTAGTACTGGTCACTGAACCTGGGGGCACTCTACCACTGAGCTACATGTAGTTCGGCCTATTTAAAAATAATTTATTTTTTTTTTAATTTCTACTGGGTCTTACTAAGCTGCCCTGAGTGACCTTGAATTTGGTATCCTATTACCTCAGCCTCCCGAGATTCTGGGATTACAGGTGTGTGCCACCACTCAGCCTTTGAACTTTTTTTGTTGTCCTCATGGTATGCCCCCACTTTCTCAGGTGAGGAAGCACCCTAAGGCAGCCCTGGATGTAGGAGGTGAGACACTCAGAAGGAAAAGACCCTTTTCTATTGAGATGTGTATACTGGGCTGCAAATAACATTGAGGATTGTTTAGAAAAAAAATTTTAAGGCCCTTAAATTTAAGTTAGCTTTCGAAAACTTTTGGGTTAGACAAGAAGACTGTCCCCAAACGGAACTATATTCTTCCATTGCTTTCCTCCTATCCAGGTGGTATTTAAAAACTATACAACAAAGCATAAGAAATCTAGAGAATATTTTTTTTTTAAAGAGAGAGAAAGAGACAGAAAGTGAGAGGGAAAGAGAGAATCAATTTTATTTATTCTTTCATCTGGCCTTTGTTTATCCATCACTTATTGTGTATGTGGTGCTGGGGTTTGAACCTAGGTCCTTGCACATACAAGGCAAGCACTGCAAATACTGAGCCACTGCTCTAGCCCTAGAGGAATATTTTTAAA
>PVKS010051088.1:0-11287 GCA_004027875.1 Aplodontia rufa | reverse complement strand
TTACTGAACCCTAATAGGAGCTGTGAAGGAAATAAAATGAGCTGATTCGATGAGGTGTGACCAGGGGGTGGGCAAAAGGTTGGTTGCTTAGTGAGGGAAGCCTGAGAAGGCACAAGTTAGAGTTGTGTTCTAAAAGATGGAAGAGCTTTCCTGCCGATGGAAACGCACTCCTGTGCTCCCCGGCTCTGAACTGCCCCACGTAGCAGGTCATTCTTGCCATTCATGTCGTTACTTTCAACTAGGCTGCGTTCCTCCTATCAGATTCGAAACTTCTACCTGTTTGTAGAATGCAAGAGTTAAAAGAGATCTTCTCACCCAGTTGTTTTTTCCTAAAATGTTCTCAGTTATTTTTTCAGTCTTTATTTGAACACTTTTTGTTGTTATTGTTAGAGAAGGGGAGAGAGAGAGAGAATCAACTTTGTTTAGTTTTTCATCGCTCTGACACTTAGTTGTATATATGTGGTACTGGGACTTGAACCCGGGTCTTTGCATGTGCCAGGCAAGGACTGGAGTACTGAGCCGCTGCTCCAGCCCTTGAACACCTTTTATGACACAAAATTCATTGCTCTGCAGTAGCCTACACAATTTTTAGATCAAATTGTAAGAATGTGTTCATGTAGGGTTTGACCTTCCTACCTTGGAGTAAGCCTGCAGTGGAGTGGCACCTCATTCTGAAATTAGGTCCTCAAATTGGTGTACAAGGCAGAAATCACTTAAAATGAAACCTGTGCTTGAAAATCTTTAAATTCCTCAAAAAGTATAGTATGTATGTTTTTGTGTATATAATTGTATAAGGATTTTTTTTTTTGTACTGGGGATTGAACTTAGGGGTGCTTTACCATTGAACTACATCCCCTCATTCTTTCTATTTTGAATAAGGGTCTTATTAAGTTGCTGAGGGTCTCATTGAGTTGCTGAGGCTGGCCTTGCAGTTGCTACCCTCCTGCCTCAGCCTCCCAAGTAACTGGGATTACAGGTGTGCATTACCACGCCCAGCTGTTATATTTTTTTTATGTACCTTAAAGGTGGAGAGACACTGAGCATTACTAAAGAAAGGAGGAGGGGAGGAGGAATACGTTACGTAGATATCTAGGCCTTTAAACGGTTTTCTTTTGCTTTTTTTTTTTTTTAAACAGAGAGGGACACTGAGGAAGAGAATCAGTTTTATTTAGTTTTCCGTGTGGCTTTTCTTGTTCCTAGACTTTGTTGTGTACGTGGTGCTGGGGTTTGAATTTGTGTCCTTGCACATGCCAGGCAAGCGCCATAACTGCTGAGCCACTGCTCCAGCCTGCTCTTTTGCTTTTTAAAACAGCCATCGAATCCCTATGGGAGTAGGGGATGGTGGAAAATTCTGGAATGTTCTGCTTCCATGCAGAATTTAATTCTCTTTTTGTGTTAAGCCTCTATTAATAAGTGTTTATAATGTATTGTGAATATTAAGGTAATTTATAGGAAAGGGTGTGGAAGGTAAAGTGTTCTATAAATGTTTTCAGGATTTGAATCTATATTTTTGCTTCTTTGGGCTCACATATGCACTGTCCTTTGAAAAGTTGTAGAGAAGAACTTGGCCACCTGCTTCCTATCTTTCCATATTGGCATTTCCTGTTGTGGCTCTACTGAACAGCTGTCACTTTCTTTGTCCTTGAATGTTGGACACATTTCACCAGAGGTCAGCTTGTAATTTAGATGGGTATATGATGTAACCATTAGTTCAGCCACATGACCCTTCAAGTGTTTGAGCACTGCTATTATGTCTCCCATTTAAGTCTTTATTTTTCAGGGCTAAATTTTAAAATTTCTTTTAACTTTTTCTTATCTCTTCTTCCTTCTGGTGGTTCTTGTGAATGTACCTATTTACCATATTTCTTACTTTGGTACCATTCAGTACATTTTAAGTTACAAACTCAGATTTTATCCTTGAAACCTGCCCTCCTAACTCTTCCTTCTCTATGTTCCTAATATACTTTTTTTTTTTTTAAAGAGAGGGACAGTGAGAGAGAGAGAATCAATTTTACTTCGTTTTTCATGTGGCTTTCATTGCTCTAATACTTGGTTGTGTTTGTGGTACTGGGGTTGGAACTCCGGTCCTTGTACATGCCCCGCAAGCACAGAAATCGCTGAGCCACTGCTCCAGCCCCTAATATACTTTTTCTATTCTCTTCATTTAACGTTTTCTTATTTTTGAATCTTGTTTCATGAATACTTCACAGTGAGATAACAAACTTCTTGAGGGCAAAACTCATTTTAGCATTGTTTGTGTCCCAGATGTAATAAGTAAAATTGCAAGTATATCATAGTCCATCATAAATGCATTACATTAAAAAAACAAACATTAAAAACAAGCGCATTTAGAATAGTGGTAGATTATAAATGTTGTGGTGATTACCACCGAGAATTCTTGTCTACCCTGCTTCCAGTTCCACTCCTCTTTTTTAACATATTGTATGGTTCATTTATTACAATTAATGAACCAGTTTTGATGCATTATTACTAAGACCGTACTTTACTCATATTTCCAGTTTCCCCTAATGTCCTTCTGTTCCAGGATCCCATCCAGGATATCAGCTTACATAGTAGCTGTCAAGTCTCTAACTCTTCTTGGTTGGGACGGTGTTCCAGACCTTCCTTGGTGCTCTTAACCCCCTCACTTAACCCCCAGGGGCACTCTAACCACTGAGCTACTTCCCTAGCCCTTTGTATTTTTTACTTTGGTATAGGGTCTTGCTGAGTTGCTGAGGCTGACCTTAAATTTAAGATCTTCCTGCCTTAGCCTCCTAGGTATGTACCACCATGCCCAGCTTCTACAAAACTTTCGTTCAGATTGTTCCAGCTTTGCCCCTTAGGAGTTCTCTCAGTCAGTTTTTGTATTCCTTCTTTGGCATACCCTGTCACTTGCGTGGGTGTGTTTTTGGTTACTTTGCGGCAATATATGATGCTTCAAGGTTCATCTTGTGTATTTTCTGCTCCAGTCTAATACTCAGTCTTTTCTCTGAAGAGGCCTGATTGCTTTTATTAGAGAATGGCATTAGAGGTCAAGATCTGGGTGTTGGGTGTGCTTGTTGCTACAAGAGGGTAGTTGCTTCTAGGCTTCCTCAGGCGATAGAACAAGGAGATCTATGTGTGCAGATTGGCCTTTTATCCCCACATATCTATAAACACTTCTGTGTATTACTGTCTATATTGCTGTTGAGCGAAGTGTGAGTTCATAGTGTCTCTGACTCTTAACTACCACCTGGGTAATTCTAACCTGTCTTCATCTGTAACCTCTCATTTCACAGTGAGAAACCCGGCTCCCACTGCCCACCATCCCTTTACTTACTTCTTCAATTCCAGATGTGTACAGTGGTTTCAGAGTTACTAACCTGCGCACCTGTGGGAAACTGCTTTATCAGCTGGAAGACAGCTTGTGCATGGCTCCTTTTGCCGTTAGTCTTACAGACTGCTCATTTACGTCGTTTCTTAGGTCAGCACTTGTTCCCCTCCTCTTCCCCGAGTCTGTTTCATGTAGTTGTAGTGGATTTAGAGTTATTTTCTTTCGTTTTGGTGGTGTTGGTGATTGAACCCAGGGATGACCTACTTCTGAACTATATCCTCAAACCTTTTCATTTGGAGGTGGAGTCTGGCTAAATTGCCCAGGCTGACCTGGAACTTGGGATCCTCTTGACCCAGGCCTGGAGTTGCTGGGATTATAGGTGTGCACCATCGTACTTGACTGATGTACATTCTTTTGTGACATTCTGTATTCCATGCTCAGATCCCCATGGTTTCTAATTAATTCCTTAAGAGTTTGCATTCAGTTAGGTTTATTCTTTTCCCACATTTTTGTTGGTGGATTATAGCTGTATTCGTATTGATGGGATTTGTTGTTGCATATTTGTACAAGCGCACAGTATAACAATACAATTTGGCTAATAGCCCTCCAAAGTCATTTAGGTTTATTTTTTATGCTTTAAAGTTTATAGCATTATTCTTTTTTTTTTTTTAAGAGCGAGAGAAAGAATCAACTTTATCTAGTTTTTCCATGTGATTTTTGTTGCTCTGACACTTCCTTGTGTACGTGGTGCTGGGGTTTGAACCCGCATACTTAAGCATGCTGGGCAAGTGCTGTAACAGCTGAGCCACTGCTCCAGCCCCCCCCTTTTTTTTAATCAATTTTTTTTTTTATTTTCAGTTTTTCATGTGGCTTTTGTTGCTCTGAGAATTTGTTGTATACTTGGTGCTGGGGTTTGACCTTATGTACTCACACCTGCCATGCAAGCGCTGTAACCGCTGAGCACCGCTCCAGCCCCCCTCCTTGTGATAGACTTTTAATAGTTTATATTCACCCTTACAGAAAAATTACTAAAAAAATTTGTGTCACACCTGTTTGCTTCTCCCATAATAGCTGTTGGCAGTCATTCAGTGATATGTTTATTGTCTCTAGTTTTGCCTTTTCTAGAATACCAATATATTAAACATTTTAAAGCATTTGTTATTTATTTTAAAATAGCAAAGTATTTTTTTTTAAAGATGGAGAGGGGGAAGTTAAGAGGGAGAGAGAGAATAAATTTATTTTTCCATCTGGCCTTTGTTTCTCCAACGCCTTTGTTTCTCTTTGTATGTGTGGTGCTGTGGTTTGAACCTGGGTCTTAGAGCTTGCCAGGCAAGTGTTCCAGCCCTAGCAAAGTATTTTTTTTTTTAAAGTAGTGGGAAATACAGGTACTAGATAACTGACATTCGGAGCCATGCACAGTGGTGCATACCTGTAATCCCAGTGACTCAGGAGGCTGAGGCAGGAGGATCACAGGCTTGAGGTCAGCCTTAGCAACTTAGCAAGACCCTGTCTCAGAGGGCTGGGGGTATAATTCAGTGGTAAATCGCTCATGGGTTCTGGCACCCCCCCCCAAAAAAAAAACCCAGCTGTCTTAAACATTCTTGTATAAATTTTTGTTTGACCTTATGGCATCAGTTCTCCTGGGCATATAACCAGTGCATTTCTTGGGATAACTTCGTTGTCATGTAAAGTGGAATGTTGCACAGTGTTTTGACTTGGGGTAAAATGCTGAAAAATTGTTACTTTTCCGTGGCATGGTGTCCATCAGTGAATACTGAACTCACGTAGTTTTCTTGTTGTCTTGACTCCATTTCACAGAATAGAGTTTTGGTTCGGATAGAGTAACAGTAGGTGGACTTCCTCTAAAACTGTATCAGAGAAACATCCTAAATTGTGTGCCACTCGGTTACCTGCCTGAAAGTAGCAAATGGCCTCTCCCATAAGTTGGGTTATCAGATCTGCTAGTGAAGCAGGCTGTGGTGGCACATGCCTGTAATCCCAGCTCCGCCGGAGGCCAGGGCAAGAGGGTCCCAAGTTTGAATTGCCACCCAGGGCAGTGTAAAGAAACCTTGTTTCAAGTAAGTAAATAAATAAACATTAAAGGGCTGGGGTAAAGCACCTTGGTTCAAACCCCAGTACCAGGAAGAGGGGGAAAATTATTAGTGGTCTAAAGGAACCTCAGTACGTGCATTGAATTTCACATTATGTATTCAGAGGGATAGTAGGCAGGATTCCCATTCTGTAATCTGTTTGGCCTCAGTGATGTTGTGTCACAGTGATTTTATTCTTACCACATTTCCCCTGGGGTTTGAACTATAATAGAGAAGTGTCAAATATTGTTTTCCTTTTCCTGTTTCAACATCTGACCCTGAAACTTCATTTTGCAGCTCTCGCTTTGACGAATTCATTTTCTTCAGGAAGACTTGGCAAAACTTTTCTTCTTTTGCCAGTTTGGGGCATCCTGACCAATTTGTTGAAACTTAATGTTGTTTTTCAGACTTCTTAAAAACAAGGAACATTTTGCTGACTTTTAGACTCATTTCTAAGTGAATTTGGGTTCCCTAGAGACTGAAAAACAGGTAAATAATTATTTATTGATCACCATCACACCTGATCACAGGAATTTCTTTGTATGCAACTCCTTCAGTTTCTCTCTCTCGCTCTCTTTCTCTCTTAATGGGGTTTCTCTGTATTTCCCAGGCAGGCCTCCAACTCAACATCTTCCTGCCTCAGTTTCCCAAATAGCTAGGATCACAGACATGCGGCATCTTGCCCAGTTCTTTAGGCAACCCCTTCAAAAGGGTTTGAAAACCACTGCCTGTGTAATAGAACATTGGGACAGGCTAAAGTGGGTTTTAGTTTTAACTCTATTTCTTCAAAAGACAGACTCTTTGTTCAGACAGGTAGCTTGTACCTCAAAGCTGTTGGTGCTATTTTTTTTTTTTTTTTTTTGAGGTGCAGCGGCAATCGAACCCAAAGCCTTGAGCATGCTGGGCAAGAGCTCTAGCACCGAGCTACATCCCCAGCTCATAGAGCTTTTTATAAAAAGAGGAATAATACTGATTGTAATTTACAGTCAAGTATGATGGTAAGTGAGTTCTCTTAATCAGGTATTTTGATTTTTGGAAGACAAGCATGTTGGAAGATAGTGTAATTTTAATCTTTTTGTGGTGTCAGGAATAGAACTACCACTGATCCAAATCCCCTGCCCTTTTTATTATAACTTGATACAGGGTCTTGCTATGTTGCCCACATTGGCCTTGAACTTGTGATCTTCCCGCCTCAGCCTCCCAAATCGTTGGGATTACAGGCGTGAGCCATGGCACTTGTTTGTGAAAATTCTTGATAGTGCTTTTTTCTTCAGTAATTTCTAATTATAATATATGATAAAAATCCTTGTCATGTGTATATATTTTATTTACCTGTTCATCATTTTCAGGATTCTTCATTCTTTTGTTTAATTCCAGGCTTCTTTGTAATGCAGGTCTGCTGGTGATGAATCCTTTTAGTTTGTATTTCTGAAGAAGTCTTTACTTTGCCTTGATTAGTAGAAGCTATTTTCACTGGATGTAGAAGTCTAGGTTTAGAGATTTCTTAGTGCTTTATAGATGTTGATTCACTTTTGATCTTCATGGTTTCCAAGGAGACATCTGCTGTCATTGGGTTTAATCTTTCTTTGCATATGATGTGTGGTTCTTTTCCTTGGGCTACTTTTATTACTTTCCTTTTCATTTCTTTTTTTTTTTTTATTGTACTAGGGATTGAACTCATGAGTACTTAACCACTGAGCCACATCCCTAGCCCTCTCTATTTTGAGACAGGGTTTTACTAAGTTGCTGAGGTTGGCCTCCAACTTGTGATCCTCCTACCTTGGTCTCCTGAGTTGCTGGGATTACAGGTGTACACTACCATGCCCAGCCATACTTTTCTTTAAAAAATATTCCTTTGTAGAGCTAAATAGAAACTTCTCAACAGAGGACATTGAACAAGCCAATTAATACATGAGAAGGTGCTTTAAGTCACTAGTAATCAGAGAAATGCAAATGAAAACTACATTAAGATTTCATCTCATGCCAGTCAGATTGTCAAAAATGAAGAAAATAAACAATAATAGATGCTGGAGGGGTTGCGGAGAGATAGGACAATGTTGGTGGAACTGGAGTCTAGTACAGCCCCTCTGGAAAGCAGTGTGGAGAATCCTCAAAAAATGAACTCACCATGTGATCCAGCTCTCCCTCTCCTGGGTATTTTTCCAGGGGAGTTGGAATCAGCACATTACAGCGACGCAGCCAAATCTGTGTTCACAGCAGCTCAGTTTACAATAGCAAAACTATGGAACCAACCCAGATGCCCCTCACTGGATGAATGGATCCAGAAACTGTGGTACATTTATACCATGGAGTTCTACTCAGCTATTAGGAACAGTGATATTGCAGCCTTTGAAGGTAAATGGATGGCTATGGAAGAGATCATGCTGAGTGAAGTCAGCATAACCCAGAAAACCAAGGGTGGAATGTCTTCACTCATCTGTGGAGGCTGGAGCTGGACCCAGGCCTGTGTGAAAGGTGGTCAACTCTCATGTATTAGACCCAGCAAAGGCTCAGCGACACATAACCAAGGGCGTTCATTTTATGTATCAGGAAGGAGGGGGTAGGGGGAGGGTAAGAGTGGGACAATAGGCTGGGCTCTAGGGGGCAAATCTAGTTGTAAGAATATATACATATCATATTGAAAAAATATTTCTTTGTGGTTAATTGTACATGATGTAAAAGTGCGTTCTCTTCACCGTTTTTGAGTGTGTAGTTCAGGGTGTTAAGTACACTCATGATGTGCAGCTGCCATTCCATCATTTCCGGAACACGTTTCATGTTGCACAGCTGAAACTTGGTACCTGTTAAACTCTTATCAGCGCAGTCCCTCTTCTTAGCCCCTGGCACCCCGTTCTTTCCGCCTGTGAATTTGACTACTCTGGGTGCTTCATGTAAGTGGAATAGACAGTATTTGTCATTTTGTGACAGAACTATTTCACTTAGCATAAGGGTACCCAAGGTTCGTTCATGTTGTAGCGTATATCAGAATTTTATTCCTTTTTGAGACTGAAGAAGAATCTGTTTCGTGTGTCCCGCGTTTTGCTGATCTGTTTGTTGGGGACGGTGCTCGGTTGCGTCCTCACTGCGGTGTTGCGAACGTGCTTGTGCAGGTGCTCTCGGTCTTCCTGGTGTGTACCCGGAAGTGCAGCTGCTGGATCCCGTTCTCTATATGTGCATATATTTTGCTCTTTTTTGATGCAGGCATTGGGTTCCTTTTTTTGTCTTTGAGAAACCGCCATAGCGCGTCTCGCAGTGGGTGTACCATTGTGCGTTCCCGCGGACAGTTCACAGGGGTTCATTTCTCTGCGTCCGGCCGCGCACGTGCGCATGTGTGTTTTTTACAGTAGCCATCCTAGTTGGTACGAGGTGGTTTTGATTCACACTTTCTGCTGGTTGGAAGCTTTGAGCGTCTTTTTACGTGCTTACTGGCCGTTCGCGTATGTCTGTGTGGAATGCCTGTTCAAATCCTTTGTGTGGTTTTTCCTATCACTGAGCTACATCCCCAGGCCATTTTTCTGTTTTGAGTCCAGTGTTTGCTTGCCGTTGTCATTGTTGAGTTTTAAGGGTTCTTTGGATATTAATCACTTTTTACAACCTGATTTTGAAGTTTGTCCCATTCTGTTTTATTCAGGCTCTTATTGTTTTTTTAAAGAGAGAGTTAATTTTATTTTTCATCTGGTTGTTTTTTTCCCTTCATTTGTGCATGTGGTGCTGGGGATTGAACCTGGATCCTCATGCATGCCAGGCAAGTGCTGTACCACTGAGTCACCTCTCTGGCTCCTCTTCTGGCACCTTGTAAGATTTTTCCTCATCTCTGCTCTTTGCAGTTTGATTTTGACGTGCCTTGGCTCTCTTCTTCTTGTTGTTTGTTGAGTTTTTTTGAATCTGGGGTTATAGTTTCATCAAATTTGGAGGATTTGGGGTTATTATTTCTCGTACAGTCCTCCCATTCCAGTTACACCCGCATTCTTCTTGGGTGCCCCGCAGCTCACATGTGCTCCGTTTCTCCGTCCTCCTCCGAGTTTCCTTTTGCTTAGTTTCTGTTGCTGTGTCTTTGCATTCACTTCTCTTCTGCTTGAACCCCAGAATGTACTTAATCTCAGCCCGCTAAATACAAATACTCTACAATCTGTAGTTTTCTAGATGTGCGGTGATGTGGTGGGTTTCAAGAAATAACTGAATTTGCTGCCAAAATACAACAGATTTCTAGTTCTGTGACATCTCTAATAAGGGTACACAAACTACCCTGTGTGTCACATTATCTTTGATGGCCCTCTGTCTTCACATTACCTTTGTTTCTTTGCAGAACAGCATATCTGTTATTGTGCGATTATGCTTCCTTTTCTGCTGACATACATTTGCATTAGCATTTCTTCACTTTTTTATTTAAAGAGAGGGACAGTGAGAGAGAGAGAGAGTAAATTTTATTTAATTTTTCATGTGGCTTTTGTTGCTCCAACACTTTGTTGTATACGTGGTGCTGGGGTTCGAACCCTGGTCCTTGTGCCTGCCAGGCAAGCGCCGTAAGCACTGAGTCACCGCTCCAGCACTCTCACTGTTTGTTCTTTAAGGTGCCAGATGCTTGGTCTGTGTGGCAGACTCCAGACTGTTTCTGGGTACCTATGCTTGTTCGTCTGGGGGATGTGACCATCATCTTGCTATAAAAATCCTGCAGTCGATTTTTGTAATTTTACTGTTCACTGTGCTGCTTATTTCTTGTAATTAGAGTTGGATCACCTTCTGAAGAGCACCTTTGGTTGTTGCTGTCATTGATAACCCCAGTGCCAGTTGAGTTGGCCATTGGTATTGCTTCCCTGTGAATTTTTAATGTTGGCTGATGTTAACTTGAAACATTTTGCAGCCTAAACATTGGTGATTGTTTGTCAGCCAGTCATTTGCATTCAGTAGTATTTCTTTCTCCTCCGTCCCAGCAGGTGTTAGCCTCTGGAGAAGACACCTACAGTTAGCTCTTCCTTCAGATGCTGACATTTGGTGAACAGCTGCTCTTGGTCACAAGATTTAGAAGACACTGTCCATCCTCCCAGACTGGATCTCCTGTTGTATGGATCTTCTATTTTTTTGTCTTTTTTAAAAAGAACTTTTTTGGGAAACATTTTTGATTACAACTGTTCATCCTCATCTGTGCAGGAAAGGAAAGCTGTTGCTGGGCTTTTGAGGAGGTATGTCTTTTTTCTTCTGCAAAATCACTTCACGGAGGCACTAAGACCAGTACAGTGCGATGCAGCCATGACACCTTCCTCCTTGTAGCCTGGTTCTCTGGTTCTCTCGTTCACTCGTTCCATCTTCCTTTCTCCCATTTTCTTTTTGTTTCTGTAGCTAAACGGGAACTTTTAAAATTGTGTACAGTATGAGCGCTCATTTCCTAAACTCTTGCTGAATGTTATTCAACACTGAATTAGACTTAGAAGTACAGGAAGCAGTTTGAATCCTGTTCCGTATGTTGAGACTGTGACTTGGATGAACTTTATTCCATTCCGCATACTGTGATGGTGTCCATGGCATAACATATGCATAGACGATTTTATAGTTGGGTTCAATTTCTTTTGCATAAGGTGTGAAAATGTAGATTCTGAACTAAAATTTGAGAGACTTTAGTCTCAGTTTTGACATTACTGCCATGTTTTGAGAATTACATTAAGTGTTTTCTCACCTCTGAAATGGGTAAATTGTTACTTGCTTTATCTGGCTCATAGGGTTGCTGAATCAAGTGAGGAAATCTGTGTGAAGATGTTTTATCAGTGTGAAGGATTATTACTGCATTGCAGAATCGTAGGCATAGCTGTTCTTTTCATACGAAGCCTCAGTTTTTCTTTTGTAACCTTGCTGGTGGTGTAGGTCTGCCATATCATGAATCAGATTGTTA
>PVKS010051087.1:0-11294 GCA_004027875.1 Aplodontia rufa | reverse complement strand
TTTCCAGGGGATTTAGAATCAGCACATTACAGTGACACAGCAATATCTATGTTCATAGCAGCACAATTTACTATTGCTAGGCTATGGAAACAACCCCGGTGTCCCTCACTGGAAGAATGGATCCAAAAACTGTGGTACATTTATACCATGGAATATTACACAGCAATTAGAAACAATGATATTGCAGCCTTCGAGGGTATATGGATGGTTATGGAAGAGATCATGATGAGTAAAATCAGCTTAACCCA
Source organism: Aplodontia rufa (assembly GCA_004027875.1). Taxonomy (NCBI): domain Eukaryota; kingdom Metazoa; phylum Chordata; class Mammalia; order Rodentia; family Aplodontiidae; genus Aplodontia; species Aplodontia rufa. Next base: position 11,046 of record PVKS010051087.1, on the reverse strand, counting down.
GAGATCTAAGGGTCGATTGTCTCCACTCATCTGTGGAGGTGGGGTCTAAACCCTGGACAATGAGAAAGTTGGTCTAGTAGCATGAGTTAAATCCAGATAAGATGTAATGCTTTACAATCTAATACTTTTTTTAGAGTTATAATGGGAAGGGGAAGGGAGAGATAAGGGAGGGTAATTGGGGGGGCACTCCTGGGGATAATTGCAATATCCAGAATGTATACATATTTTATACACATTTTATATTATTTTGTTAAAATCTTGTAAGGTTGCTCAAAATAAAAAAAAAATCTATGAAAAGAAAAAAAAGAATTGATCCCAAGAAAATATCTTTCAGGGGTGAGGCATTCAGAGGAAGGAGAGAAACTGGATTCACCTAAACTTACCAAGTTTAAGAAAAAAAAATTCTCTGGTGTCTTCGTCAACTTCTCATTACTGTAACAAATACTCTAGATAATCATCTTATAAAGAGGAAAGGTTTATTTTGGTTCAAAGTTTTGGAAGTTTCAGTCCAAATTCTTTTGACCCTGTAGTAAGGCCATGGTAATAGCATATCGCAAATTGGTTACCTCTTGGCCAGGATACAAAAGAGGAGAAAAGGAAGGGCCAGGGTTTCAATATCTCCTTCAAGGACATGACCTCGATGACCAGAAAACCTTCCACAAGGTTCCATCTCTTAAAGCTGCCACCTCCTCCCAATGGCACCACAGGCTAGGGACTAAGCCTTTAACACATGGGTCATGGGGAACACTTATTCAAACCATTGCACTTGGTAAAACCAAACTATGTGAGCCTCTCTTCTTCAGGGAATGCTGATATAACCTGGCGTTTATGGGGGAAACGACAGTGGAAGCACACACCCACTCCACCTCACGGATAACCAATTAGTAGAGCACTGTACTCATATCCCGGTGTAGAAATAACCGAACCAGTTGATATTACTTGATAGCTTCTGCAATTCAAATACTGCTCTGTTTTCTTGCTTTAATGTCTTGCTAAAGTGTCCACGTTTAGCTTCAGGTGTGTGCATTCTTTGATAGAAGTTTGGGGTTAGGCACACCCTCGACAGCTGATAGTCATTTATACCTGTTTGTTGTTGTTGTTGTTCGTTTTGTTTGTTCGTTCATTCGTTTTGGCACTGGGAATTGAACCCAGGGGCGCTTAACCAGTGAAGCACATCCCCAGCCCTTTTTTATTTTTTATTTGTGACAGGATCTTGCTGAGTTGCTTAGGGTCTCACTAAGTTGCTGAGGCTGGCTTTGAACTTGCACTCCTCCTGCCTCAACCTCCTGAGTCACTGGGATCACAGGCGTGCACGTTTATACCTGTTCTTAGCCATTGAACAGGAATAATAGCTCCCTCAGAGGGCTGTTGTGAAATTAGTGCGGATCATGTTTTCTACAGTGCTCAGCGCACTCCACCAGTGGGAGTTGTTCCCCTGTCTTCGCTGCTTCACTTGATGGGGCTCTCTTTCTTCTCCCAATTCATCCAATTCTCTTTGGCATCATTTTATATCTATTTGTTATTTAAAAGACAAATATTCAAACAACCCCATTAACACCTCTAAATTTGTTTTTGTCTTCCCCACCCCAATTATGCAAAGTTCCTTTCAGTTCAAAGTAAAATGCTTGTTTCATGGTAATGAATGGCAACCACTGAGCTCCATGCTAGGAGCTGGCTGAATCCATTAGTGCACTACACCCCATATGTCTTGGTAACAGTTTCGCAAGTATTATATTTGAGGCCCATTATAAATTACAAGTACAGGATCTGTATATATGTATGTGTATGTATTTTCAATGTAATGGAATAGAGCAAAAAGAATGAGGGAGTTAAACATTTATCAGAAGCCATATTGAGGATTTATTCAAAATTGGTTACTTTATTCAGATGTAGTTTCATGCACATTTCATACCACATTTTCTAGGCTAACTTAGTGATCTGTTTTGATGAGTGGGAGGGCATGTAACAGTACCAGTCATTTGGTTTTTGGCTTGTGAAGCTAGGGATTCCAAATATTGTTTATGATTTCTCATGAATTTCATTTGTTAATTTCAGGTATTGGGTTTTATTTTGAAATTCTATGGATATTCCCTGAAATTCACCATGATAATAGTCTCCTGCCACCTCCCCCACCCCCTGCCATTTATTATTTGCTGGCTCTATTCGTTTGCTACCATTGTGTCTAAAGTGGTTAATTATCCAGGTCATCTCTTTCCCAAAGCTTCTGACTCTTACAAACCTAACAGCTAAGGTCTGTTGCTGTTGTGGTTTGGTTCTTGGATGTCCCCACAAAAGCTTGTGTTGAAAACATGGTCCCCAATACAGAAAGTTTCAGAGGTGGAGCTTTTGGGAAATGATTGGCTTGTGATAGCTGTCACCTTATCAGTGGATTAATCCATTTGATGAATTGATAATTTGAAAGGACAACTGGGTAGTAATTAATTGTAGGTTAGTGAGGCATGGCTGGAGGAAGTAGGTCACAGGGGGAATGTCTTTGGTATCTGGTCCCTGTCTCCTCTCTCTCTGCTTTCTGGTTGCTGTGAAATGAACAGTTTTCTTCCACCATGACTGTCTGCCTCACCTTAGGCCCAGAGCAATGGAATCAGCCTACCATGGACTGAGACTTCAGAAATAATGATCCAAAAATAAACTTTTCCACCTCTGGGCTGTTCTTAAGAGGCATTTTGGTCACAGCCATGAAAAGTTAACACAGTCCTCACTCCATCGCACTCTCCCTCAATTTTAGCCATAATCTACCACCAGACCAGACCCCGTGGGTCCAGTCTACACAGACAGACTGACAGATGGATTACCGCATTGCTTGTAACATTACACATAAAAGGGTTTCTCAGCTGTAAGCTATAGACAACAACTCTGGCTAACTTCAGCAAAACAGGAAATTACTGGCAGAACAGTTCAGCAAATTGAAAGTCTAGCTGAGTTGGGCAGCTCAGGGTGCCTTGGTATCCAGTTGACTATCTCATCCGAAAGCTATTCCAGGAATGAGTCCACCCCAACCTCTCCCTACCCCTGTTCCTGCTGTCCTTGCATTGCTCAGCTCAAGGTCCAGAGTCTTGTGAGAAAACCTGATTATCTTAGCTGGGTTCACATGCAAGGCATCTTGACTGACAGTCTCACTGAGATTGCAGACAATGGTGGAGAAGAAATGCCCCATCAGAATGCTGGTACCAATCAAAATGAGGGAATAGATGAAGGAAAAATAATCTCCACACATACTTTATGGTGCAGGAAAACCACAACACTTTCTGGTTTATAATAAAGAGTCATTATAAAAAATTTGGCCATCCCCACCCAAAATTTTAAAAATCAAAATGGAAACAAAGGAAGGGAAATTATTACCTTACTCTCATGAGAATGTACTGAAGATTATGATAATAATATTTTCAGTTTATTCAGGAGGCAGAAATTCATTTATTGGACCTCAGAATTACAAAAGTGCTAAAAATAATTTCAGTAATTCTCAGAAGCCACGGTGGACCAGCTGCATTAAATCACCAAGGAGGCTTTAAAAGAATAGATTTCAGGGGCTGGAGCAGTGGCTGGGGCTGGAGCGGTGGCTCCACAGTTATGGCCCTTGCCCAGCATGCGCAAGTACACGGGTTCAAACCCCAGCACCCACGTACACAACTAAGTGTCAGAGCAATGAAAGTCATACGAAAAACTCAATAAAAATTGATTCTCTGTCCCTCTCTCTCTCTCTCTCTCTCACACACACACATATACACTGTCCTTCTCTCTAAAAAAGGGGGAAAAAAAAGAATAGATTTCAGAGTCCCACCTTCAGAAATAGTGGGGAGTTCAAATCCAGAAGGAATTTGAAGACTACAAATCTGGTGAGTGAAAGCCTCGGATAGAAGGCCCCTCAAGCACGAAGAATCTCACATTAGAAGCTTGGTCTAGTCTCTAGGTGTGGTTGTGTACAACCGGAAACTACAGATCCAGATTGAATGGGAACAGCACATACATCCTTTAAATGTGTTATCCATACTGCCTAAATATTTTGGCACTAAGCATTAAATATTTGTTATACATCTGTTAATTATCTGGCAAGTGGCGTACCTACATTGCTGTTTCCTGTTTTGTGCTAAAAGTGTGAACTCGTTGAAGACAGCTTTAAGATGTATCATGACTTTGGTCACTGTCTTCAGATACTTCTTCTCCAGCAAGGGGTCTGGCCTTTCCTAGCATCTGGAAGGCATAGGCTGACCCCATACAAAAGCCCATGACACATGATGCTAGATCTAGTGAGGAGGTCCCTTCAGGGATACCATGGATCGCCTGAACAGTATTTCTTCAGCTAAACATTTATTGTCACCAGAACCTTTAAACAGTACTGATGTTTGTGAACAAGGGTGAAGCTCAGTGGTAGAGCACTCGCCTAGCATTGCTAAGGCCCTGGGTTCCATTCCCAGCACTGCAAAAAAACAAAAATAAAACTACACACACAACAACAATGACAAAATTACTGATGTTTGGCCTCAACTCAGACCAATTGAACATGAACTTCTGGGGATGGGTTCCAATGTCTCTATTTTTCAAGTGCTTTCCAAATGATGCACTGTGCTACTCCATTGGTGCTGAAGGAAGGGAGGAAGGGAGGGAGAGAGGGAGGGAATGATAGGCTTATCACACTTTGGAATCAGTGAAGCAATTGTCAGGCTTTGTATTCTGTCTTTTGACAGTAACACCAGGAGAACTGTTTTTGAAGTTCTCTGTCAAAGGTTAGCAAACTCCTAATTATCTGCAAGATCCCAGCACGTGCATCCATTCCAACATACATCCTTCCTTGACCCATCCAGGCAAAGGTTAGCATCCACATGTATGCCGCACACCACCCACAGAGATGTTACAAATACAGATACGAGATCCCACACCTGACGTGTCAGGAGCTCCAGCAGCGGGTCCTGAGACTTTTTTTTAAAACAAATTTCTTAAATGATTATATGATTCAGTCTCAGGAAACATCACTCTATGCCCCCATGATACTTCTTATTGGTCATTCATTCAGTTATAATTATTCATTTGCCTTTCAGATTTGTCTGCTAAGCCATGAGCCCCTTGAATACAAGATGTCATCTTAATTTTCATTCTTAGTGCCAAATGTAATGCCCTTTCAATAGATGTTTTTATCTTAAATGTAGGAATATGACCGAATCTCCCCAAAACAGTCAAATTTTCCTTCATGCCTCATGATTTCTCACAGGGACATACAAATTTCAGAAAATAAAATTATAGGGGTTGGGCTGGAGTTATAGCTCAGTCTCAGAGCATTTGCCTAGTATGTGCAAGGCCCTGGGTTCAATCCCAGTACTGCAAAAAATGTATGCACACACACACAGGCATGTAAATATGAATTAAGTTATTCCTTCTTTCCCTTTCTTTTCTACTTAGTATATTAGGCGTACAGATTATAAGAAGCCTTTGATGGTTTCATTTTTATTTATGAGTACCTACTTTATGTCAGGCCTTATTAGACACTAGATATATGATTAAAATAGTGAATATGTATTGAAATTTTATTGTTCCAGGTACTATACTAAGCACTTCACATAACATGGGCGTTGATATCATCCTCATTTCACAGATGAAAAAACTAAGCGCAGGGAGAGTGGACAACATATTTCAGTCACACTCTAGGAGGTGGCAGAGCCAATGTCCAACTGAGAGTCTGCTCCAAAGACAGAAAGGCAGCCTGTGCTCCTAACTGCTGCCTGTTGAGTGATGACTTCACACGGAGCCTGATCTGAAAGTGCCCCCAGCCACGTGCAGAGAAGGGCAGTCTCAGAAACCTTCTCATAACATGTTAAGGTTTTCTAGAGGAAAGGAAGTGACTGTGAGAATATGGAATAGGAAGATTTCAATTCTGCCTCGAGACAAGGAGAGAGACAGTATTGAAGAATGCCTCTCAGTGTAGGTGAGGTTGGGTTGGACCATGAAGGGGGATTCATGGAATTTGGCCTTGAGGAGAGAAGGGTGAGGACATTCCTAATGAAGCTGCAGCTTCAGGACTCCTGGGAAGGCTGATGACTTGGATAAAGCAAGCTCAGGGCTCCAAGAAGGCAGAACGAAGTGGTGAGTGCAACAGGTGGGCGGTGGGAAAGGGGCACTTGCTCTCTCATGGAAAGTCCCAACTGACTTGAGCCACTGGAGAACACATGGCCTCATTACACAGTCATAAAATAGGCCTGGCCACGGGCAATGGAGTCTAAATCTTTGAACCCCGTGCTTGGCTAGGTACTTAGTGTCTCTCATCTGGTCTCTTGACCTGGCTTCTGTGTTTTGGCTCCATTCTCTGGCTGCAGCTCCAACCTCTGGCATCTCATGCTCAAAGTACTGAGCTCAACAATGCAGAGAGTGCATCTCTCCACCCGTTCCCAAAAGCACAGAAATGAATTTCATTGACAAAGATTGGTCGGAGCTGAGGGTTAGAAAACACAGATTGACTTATCCTGAATCACATACTCTGTCTTTGGAAAACATGACGTACCCGTGAAGTATATTGATGAAGGATGGAGAAGAGCAAGACCCCAGAGTGAGATCAGGGGCCATTGTCACAAGCAGAGGGAGTAAATTCTGGGCAGAAGCATAACAAATGTCCACTACGGTGAAAGTTCAGATGTTGAGAGGCCTTGAATGTTGAGTAGAAACTAACCAAGGCTTTTGCATTGTAGTATAAAGCAGTTTTTTTCAATTTCGATCAGTGAGCTTTGCTTGCTCACTGACTGTATCAAGAACTCTGATTTGTTCTTTTGGGCTGAAACTGGGTTGAAGGGCTTGCCGTCTCTCCTTCAGTTGTCAGGATGTTCAGCACAGAACAAGAGGCAGGATTATAAGCCAAGCTTTGCCTTTCTAGAGCAGTCTCTGAGTCTGCTTCTGCAGAGCGCTTTCCAAAGCTCTCCAAATAGACCCTCCCCTCCAGCCATCCACCCTGCCCACATCCAATTGGCAGCCACTGTAGAGGGGATGTGTATGAGATGGGAATTGTTTAGGTGGAAACAATCCTCAGTAATGGCTTTGGCCTCCTCTGGCATGAATTGAGCATTTACAGTAGTGAAGCCATGTTTTATTTATGTTATCTCCTCTAGACCTCTGGTTAGCTTCTCAATTTGCAATGCAAATCAGACATAGAAAAGGTTTTATATACTCCTCATATGATTCTTCATACATTCACATTCAGTGACAAATTGTAATATCTTGACCTAGCAGTTCTAATGCGATTCCAGATAATAAAAATATTCACCACTTACAGGTGTAGTTCATGCTGATAAACCCACGGTCCTCTGAGGTACTGAGACCAAAAGACTTCAGGCTCAGAAAAGTAACACCACTGACCACACTGCTAATCAAAAGAAACTTTCAATGGGACACCCTAACTTACACCCCAGAACTGGAAAGGGAGGAATTGATCATCACAAATTCAAGCACCACCAGCCATGTGAGCCCTTGCTGGAATACTCCAAGCAAGCAAATTCAGAGCCATCACTGAAGGAAGGACAAAGGAGCTTGACATCACCTGGTATTGCTTAGAAGACACATGCTAAACGTGTGCAGGAGGAGTCATGCGCCACTAGCTACCCGATAACTCTGTGTCCTTTTGTGTAAAGCTATTGCTCAAGTGACTACAGTTTAGGAAATGGAACCCAGGGATAAAGAGGCTTTAGATGAGTCACTTTATAGAATCCAAATGACTAATGGTTGGATTGGCTCAAAAAATCAAAGGGTACATTAGAACTAACAACCCACGTACACAAAATCCCACTCAGTCTCTGGTCACCCTGCAGGCACTGCACAATCCCAGTATTTGCCTTTTTGGGGTAAGTTGCTAGCAACTGACCATATATTGGCCATGAGGCAGGTGTCCGTGGTAACACCTTGCGAGCAACAGGTCTGGCACAGGTATTTGTCACCAGCCTTTCTAACCTTCAGCTCCTTCTTGAAAATAACACTTCTTATTCTACACCATCAACAATAATTTTTCTCGAATTAGATAGTCCCATGAGGATTTTCTGCCTTTGAAAATTCAATTTTTAGCAGTGGGATGGAGTAATATGCACCTGTAGTCCCATCTACTTGGGAAACTGAGGCAGGAGGATATTTTGATCCCAGGAGTTTGAAATCTGGGCAACATAGTGAGATCCTGTCACCACGCTCCCCTGCCAAAAAAAATTAGGCTTAGGTATGCACAATATAAAACCATGTTAGCTTTAATGACAAGGCTGAAAATACCTGCCCCCATGTCCTCTAAACTTTAGGAAAATAAAATGCTTTTTTAATTTCCCACTGCCTCTCCCAGTGCGTGCATCCTGGAAGCACAACCCTTCAGCAGCATCAGCTGCAGACACACTTTAGCTCATCATGTCTAAAAGCCTCTAGGTTGCAAAGGGGAACAAGGTAGGCAACACAATGGATTTGGACAATACCCAAACAGCTATTATCATTCGCACCAGGAAGCCTGGCCTAGTTCTCGGGAATGAGATGCTTTCCAAGATAGAAATCTGTTTGGCAGAAAAGAAATGTTTATTTTAAAATTAACTCCATTTTGTTAATAATGTTCTACCCAGTTTTAGGTTGCTTTCCTCAATTCTGTAAATAAAATTTCCTGTATTGCCTCTTCCAGTGATTGATTTAAATGGATTTTCCCATTGAGAACACATCCACAGAATATATCCAAGTCCTGGTTTCCCTTTTTGGTGATAGTTGCACCTGACAGTCTCTATTTTTCCTCATAAATTAACAGGATGATACACCATGCCGGGAACATGGAAGTAGGTATTCATCAAGAGTTGGAGAGATTCAACATGGGTCACTAAGGTGCTGTATGTCGACCTAATTTGAAAAGAAATTCTACAGCTAAGGGCAACATACATTAGAAGATAGGTTTTCTATCTGGGTAATTGGGTTTTCACAAATCTTAAAATGCCCATTAGAGCATTTTTGTCAGATGGTCAAGGCAGTGAGTTATACAAGGGCACATTTGGTTAGATGACAGAAGTTAATCTAATGACCAATTTGCAGTATCTTTTAAATGAAAACAAAATATTAGGCTTCTCTGAGAAACCATATGTGACATTTGTGACATTTATTTTGTGTTTTTTTTTCTTCATATCATCTAGATGCCCTCTTTGCAAGATTTCTTTGCCCTTAAATACATTTTTTTAAATGTTGAAAACTATTAGGGGTGTAGGGAAGGCAGGGAAGTAAGGTTGAAAATGAATTTTACTGATAAAATCAGCTTTCTCAGGTGCCATCAACCTGAAATAAATAGAGCTCTTCTGCCGCCTACACAGCCTTCTTACTTATGTGAGTTTTCTTCCCAAATCACAGGACATCATTCTGCTTTCTCAGGAGATACATGAAGTTTCAATCAAACCATATAAAAAAAAAAAACCCAACTAAATAAAATCTGGTCCAGGTCAACCACAGTAATAATGTGGAAAGGCTAAGAATGCTGCTGTTATTTAATCTTGTGATTTCTCTAAACCTTTCAAACCATTTGGAATTTCTCTGGGTTGCATAATTTAATAATGAAAAGAAAATAAGATTGTGAAACCTACTGTTTTTCTTTCTCTCTCTGATCTACAGCTTGAAAATCTTTTTTCAGTCTCTTCCCTTCAATTAATGAAATAGTTTCCCACCCCACTCACATCCTGCCTGGAGACACAATTGCCATGGTTACCTGGATACCTGTTCTCAAAGAATATATGTAGTAGCAAATTCAGCAATTTAAACGTCTCAGTGTGTGGCAGGCAGGAGCAGTAATGAGACCATTATGAAACTACTTGTAGTGAACAACAGCATTGATGTTCCAGGCTGAGATTAAAACTTTAATTTGTATTCATTTACTCATTTAAAGAAATAAGGCTGAGGAGGCTGGTGTCTAGCATAATGGCAAGGCTGCCTCTCTGTGAGCATGTGGTAGAGAGAACAGACGAACTCCCTCACCCACCCCAGGGAGAGCGAACAGGAAAAGGCTGGTGTTCAGAGGGGTGTTTTGGGGAGCTAGTGTTCCTCAGTCATGAGTCCACATGAGGGTCGAGGGGAAGACACTTGGGGATTCTGTTGAGCTTCATCTGAAAACATTGCTTATTTCAGGAAGCTTGACTCAGAACCTCCCTTGGGTCCTCACAGGTTTTCTCTGGGGAAAGAATATGTCCCTCTGAACTTATGCCATTTGCTATTAAAAACATTGGCCGTGCCTCTCTAAACAGGAGGTCTCAGCTTCCAGCCCAGGGTAAAGAATTGAAAGGTGGTTTGCAAGCAACCTGGACAACTGATAATTAAAAGAGCCGGGTTTGCCATATTGCACTTTAAACAAATTAGAATGGATTCAAATTTAACCGTAGAAGGTCACTTTCTTACAATCTTATAGTCCACTTTAAGTGGGTGAGAAAGGAGATAGTTTTAGCAAGAATGCTGGGAAATTCAATTAACTATAAATATTGAAGCTAAAAGTCCTGCTTCTTTCCAGGTGCTCAAATCATTTCCTTGATTGCTTTTTGAGTATGCATTTTTCTGTGAATTAGTGCAAGGTCTTTTATTAAATAAACCTGATCCCTTGGAAAGGTGAACAGGAAGCACATTAAGTTCTCTGGTTCACATTTCTACATACTTCAATGTGTTAGCGTGAGTTAAAAACAAAAATACAGAAATAAAATTAGACTCTCTCAGAATTTCTGGATTATAATTCCGTCCATACACACACACACACACACACACACACACACACACACACAAATTTATAGGTGGGTTAGAATTAAAGACTAAAACATCCTGTGTAAAGCCCTAGATTCAATCCCCACCACCAAAACAAATAAATAAATATGTAAAATATGGACTAAGGATGTAGCTCAGAAGTAGAGCACTTGCCCTCACTCGACAAGTGGATACAAAAATTTTGGTACATATATACAATGGAATACTACTCGGCCATTAGAGAAGACGATATTATGGCTTTTGATATCAAATGGATGGAGATGGAAAGAATTATGCTTAGAGAAGTCTCCCAAGCTCAGAGACTCAAGGGCC
>PVKS010051085.1:0-11289 GCA_004027875.1 Aplodontia rufa | reverse complement strand
GCTTACTGTAACTTGGCTCATTGCCTACAGGTAAATAATAGGCCAGTAATTAATGTGTAGTGCTATAATCACCTTTAATTGTTTTGTGCTGTAATAACCTGAGCCTAACTAGAGACAGTGTTTTTAATAGGTTATCTGACATTACTTTAGGCCAGAAATATTAAAATATTAAATCCCAATACATAATTCTATGTTTAATAACTTTTTTAAAACATGAACTTGCTAACTCCTCTGTAATAAAGGATGACTATTTATTTTTACTTTTTTTGTGGTGCTGGGTACTGAACCCAGGGCCTTGTACGTGTTAGAAACTCTGACACTGAGCTGTAGCCCTGCATAATAACTCATTTTTGCTTCCTCTAGATTGTCTGTGATTGGACAGACTATGATGAGCGAATGAAGAAGTTGGTCAGTATTGTAGCTGACCAATTAGAGAAGAATAGGTTACCTTCTGTGCATCCTCATCATAGTATGCTGTATCCTCTTTCTCATGGTTTCAGGAAGGCTATTGCTGAGAGGCATGGGAACCTCTGCTTGGATAAGGTGTGATTACTTTGTTTTAATCTTTTTGTTGTAAACTAAAACACAGATACAGAAAACTGCAAATTAAATACATGGCTTAACAAATTATAAGAGTGAACACCACTATAGTTGAGAAATGAAATTTTTTCAGCCACTTCAGAAGTTCTTTTAATTGTGTCCTGTCTGGATCATAACCCCCTCCACTCCATAGGGCAGAATCCTTAGCTTAGACACTAATAAATGGGCGATGGTGTTTTCCTTTAAGTTGAAAACCTTAATGTTTAATAAAGTATGTGGTATTTTATACTCACCTTTGAGAATTAGAGCACTATTTTGATAAAAGGTTGTATTTGCTGAGGGGAATAGAGTTCTAGGTGTAATTTTTAAAAAAATTCTTCCCTATAGAATTTTCTAAAATGCTGTACAGGATTTATCATGCTCTGTCTACAGTTACTTAATTACTATAAATTTTATATTTACTGAGGCTATTTCATATGTCCCAGAACAGGTCAGGTATAAAGCATATTACATAAACAACTAAGATTGCATCGAGCTATATGAAATGAATTAAATGAAGTATGAGGTATAGATTTGGTGTGTTTTAGTTTTCTTAGATGAAAATTTACATATATACTCTACTAATAAACTCTGGGTTTTGTTGGTAGATTAATGTCCTTCATAAACCACCATATGAACATCCAAAAGACTTGAAGCTCAGTGATGGTCGACTACGTGTAGGATATGTGAGTTCTGACTTTGGGAATCATCCTACTTCTCACCTTATGCAGTCTATTCCAGGCATGCATAATCCTGATAAATTTGAGGTAAGGCTAGAGTTTCTCTGGAATCACTATTTGTTTAAAAAAAAACCTGTGGTGCCTTAAGTGTCACTTTAGATGTTAAACCCAGTGTCTTTTGAAAAGATTTGAATCAAGGGCATTTTATTCTCTGCTGCCTTTCAGGTATTCTGTTATGCCCTGAGTCCAGATGATGGTACAAACTTTCGAGTAAAGGTGATGGCAGAAGCCAATCATTTCATTGATCTTTCTCAGGTAGGTGAAACTCTTATACTTCCAACTTTTTATTTTGCGAAAATTTGAATAAAAATATTGATATATAGTTTTTGTTTTGTTTTCTCTTGGTGCTGGGGATTTAACCAAGGGCCTCAGGCATACTGATTTTTTACTTTTAGTGGTTAGGGATTAAACATGAATTATTACATATGGGCAGTTGCTTTGATCTTATTTCCTTGGTCATTTACATTTATGAATGGTGTATCTCTTGCTGAAATTACAAATAAAACAAATGTGATATACTTGTTTTTGTCTATGTAACTTTTCTAGAAAATGAACCAGTATTTGTGACAGTAGCTATTTAAAAAATATTAGTGGAATGAATTGAAAAAAAGTGAAGAAAAATAAATAGGCCATTTAAAGAAAATAGATGGCTGAGCATAGTGGCACACATTTATAATCCCAGTGACTCAGATGCTGAGGCAGGAGTATTACAGGTTCAAGTCCAATTTCGGCAACATAGCAAGATCCCATCTCAAAATTTTTAGAAAAGGGCTGTAATGTAGCTCAGTGGTAGAGGGCCTCTGAGTTTAATCCCCAACTACTGCCAAAAATAACTAAATATTGATTGATTCATCTGTTCCGGTGAGTCTTTGCCTTAGATTGTTCATAGCTATGCTTTCTGCATTGATCTTTCCTTTACATGTGTAAGTTTTGTGATCAATTTAAGGTTGAAACTTACAGAGGAATCAGTTTGCTGAGTATGTAAACTATGGTTTTTTGTTTGTAGACCACTGGTCAGTTTGATAACTAATATAATGTGCAACATAGTGTCTAAAGATATATGTAAAAAATATGTATGTGTGTATAGACATACATGTATTATATATGTGTATATACATGTATGTGAATATGCATATAAATCTTTGAAGTCCTAGCAGAAAGATTCTGAGACTCTAATCACTTAATAAAATAGCATGCATCAACATATTTTGCAACCTCTTGCTTCAAGAGTATGCCTTGGGGCTGGAGCAGTGGTTGCTCAGTGGTTACAGTGCTTGCCTCACGTGCGCAAGGACATGAGTTCAAACCCCAGAACCACACATACAACAAAATGTTGGAACAACGAAAGTCATGCAAAAAACTAGTAAAATTGATTCTCTCTCTCGCTCTCTCTGTCCGTCTTTTAAAAAAAAACAAAAAAACTATGCCTTGGGAGCTAGAGAAGTGGTTCAGTGGTTGGAGCACTTGCCTGGCATGCACAAAGACCCAGGTTCAGGCCTCAGCACCACATACACAGCTAAGTGTTGGAGAAACAAAGGCCAGATTGAAAAAAAAATAGATTCTCTTTTTTTCCTCTCTCTGTTCTCCCTCTTTTTGTTATTTTTTATTTGTTCAACATAGTCTTACATATTAGAGGGAATTGTTACATTCTCTTTTTCAAAAAAAGTACACCTGGCCTGGCTTGATTGGTACGTGCCTGTAATCTCTGCTGAGACAGGAGAATTGCACGTTTATGGCCAGCCTGGGCAACTTAGTGAGACACCCTGGCTGGGGATGGTAGCTCAGCAGTAGAGCACTCCTAGGTTCTGGGGGGATAAAATTCTGGGGAGGGAGAAAAAGTATGCCTGGCCATGTATGATAGGATTCTTTGTGACCAGGAAGCATACCAACCTACCTCTGAGACCTGCAGGGACTCGGTGCTTTTTTTTTTTTTTTTTTTTTTTTTTAAAGAGAGGGAGAGAGAGAAAGAGTGAATCAATTTTATTTTGTTTTTTCATCTGGCCTTTGTTTCTCTGACATTAAGTTGCGTATGTGGTACTGGGGTTTGAACCCGGGTTCTTGTGCATGCCACGCAAGCACTTTAACCACTGAGCCACTGCTCTAGCCCTGACTCAGTGCTTACTGACTAAAGCCTAAACTCTTCAGCATAGCCTTTACAACCTTTCTCAGTTTGCCACAACTTTGTTTCCTAGTACTTTTACCTACCATTCACCTTCTGCATAAAAGTGAACTACTCACAATTTTTTTTTAGAGAGAGAGTTAATTTTATTTTTTTTCCTCTGGTTTTGTTTTTCCTGCATTTAGTTGTGTATGTGGTGCTGGGGATTGAACCCAGATCCTTGCACTTGCTGGGCAAGCATTCTACTGCTCAGCCATGTCTGCAGCACCACTACTCATACTCTCTTTATGTATGTATGTATGTATTTATTTATAATTCATTTAGGAGGGAATCATTGTCATACAATCATGAACAAATGCATAATGCCAGAGCAAGCCAAGGCTGATGCCATTCCATGGTCTCCCTCCTTCGGGTTCCCCCCAATCCTATGTTTCCCCCTACTTAATCCCATGTTAGTTGGGCTTCTCATGCTCTTTTAACCCTACCTCAAATTGGTTATTAATTCTGTTCTGTCAGGATCATATTCTGTCAAACTCCCACAAAGTCCTATTCATCTTTGAAGGCCCAATTCAAATACCAACTCCCTCTGAAACCCTGTCACTCAAACATTGAGTCTAGAAGGAAACTGCTTCTGGTATGTTTCCATACTGCCTTGAGGTCATTTTAATGCCACTTAACCATATTTTTGCCCTGGATTAATGTGGTTAACTTGTGTAACTGTCACTTTTGTATTGAGGAAGCTGAATTTTGTTTAATGCCATTAAAATTAATCTCAGAAAATAATTCTTTTTTTTTCTATTCCATAGATTCCATGCAATGGAAAAGCAGCTGATCGCATCCATCAGGATGGAATTCATATTCTTGTAAATATGAATGGCTATACCAAGGGTGCTCGAAATGAGCTCTTTGCACTCAGGCCAGCCCCTATTCAGGTAAAAGAATTAATAACGATCACTCACAATGTGTATTATAGGCTAAAAAGACAGTGCTAACATTTGAAACAACACAGCAGACATGCTTAATTTGAAAATAGTAAATTTTTTTTTAAAGAGAGAGGAACAGTGAGAAAAAGAGAAAGAATCAATTTTATTTAGTTTTTCATGTTGCTTCCATTGCTCCGAGACATTTTTGTGTACGTGGTGCTGGGATTCGAACTTGGTACTTTCACATACCAGGCAAATGTCGTAACCACTGAGCCACCGCTGCAGCCCTGAAATAGTAAATTATTGAAATGGACAGGGACAAAGAATTTTGAGTGTAGAGCACAAGTCTTACTGGTACATGTGTATGGAGACATGCAATTTAAGATTGCATATAAACTATGGTTTTGCAAATTTGAAAAACATTTTAGCACTTAAAAGGTTAGCTTAAGGGGCTGGAGCGTTGGCTCAGCAGTTACAGTGCTTGCCCTGCATGCACAAGTATGTGAGTTCGAACACCAGCACCATGTACACAATGAAGTCTCAGAGCAACAAAAGCCACATGAAAAACTAAATAAAATTGATTCTCTCTCTCTCTTGCTGTCCCTCTCTCTTTCAAAAAAAAAAAAAAAAGGTTAGCTTAAAATACTAGGTCTGGGGTTGGAGTAGTGGCTCAGTGGTTATAGTACTTGCCTGGCATATGCAAGGATGGGGGTTCAGACCCCAGCACCATATACGCAATGAAGTATCAGAGCAACAAAGGCCACATGTGAAACTAAATAAAATTGGTTCTCTTTCTCTCACTGTCCCTCTCTTTAAAGGAAAAAAGAAAAAGTGTTAGGGATGGAGTGGTTAAGGCACTTGCCTAGCATGTGCAAGGACCCGAGTTCAAACCCCAGCATCATGCACACAATGAAGTGTCAGAGCAGCAAAGGCCACATGAAAAACTAAATAAATTGATTCTCTTTCTCTCTTAAAAATCAAAATAAAACAGAAAAACTACTTGCTCTTCCCTAAAGAAGTCAGCCTTGTTTATTTATTTATTTAATATTAGAACATTTTGATAAAGGTTTTTTTTTATTTTAACTACTTTATTGAAGTATGATTGACCCAAAGGGCTGTGTATAGTTAAGTGTGCAACCTGATGGATTTAGAGAGAAATATACTGATGAAGGTTCTTAATCAGTGTTTGCTCTGAATTATTCTCCCTCTTAGGCAATGTGGCTGGGATATCCTGGGACTAGTGGTGCGCTTTTCATGGATTATATCATCACTGATCAGGAAACTTCACCAGCTGAAGTTGCTGAGCAGTATTCTGAGAAACTGGCTTACATGCCCCATACTTTCTTTATTGGTGATCATGCTAACATGTTCCCTCACCTTAAGGTAGGTAGAACAGAGTGCTATGGGGAATTGCAGAGAACTGTTATTTTTTTGTTACTATCCATATTCATCCTAAAAGACATGTCTGTTTTTTTTTTCCATTAGAAAAAAGCAGTCATCGATTTTAAGTCCAATGGTCACATTTATGACAATCGGATAGTTCTAAATGGCATTGATCTCAAAGCATTTCTTGATAGTCTACCAGATGTGAAAATTGTTAAGGTCAGAATCTAGTTAATCTTTGTCATTGAAGTAAAAAGTTAATTGCATGTAGGATCTTTTCTTTAACAATGCGTGTTTTTTATTTTTAGATGAAATGCCCTGATGGAGGAGACAATGCAGATAGCAGTAACACAGCTCTTAATATGCCTGTCATTCCCATGAATACTATTGCAGAAGCAGTTATTGAAATGATTAACCGAGGACAGATTCAAATAACAATTAATGGATTCAGTATTAGCAATGGACTGGCAACTACCCAGGTGAGAAGAGACTAATAAACCATAATATATACCAATAAGCATGCATTTATTTCCTTAAGTCTCAAAATAGCTCTAGGAGTATGCATCATTAGCCCTCTTTTATAGATAAAGAAATGAGTTCATTGGAGATTGATATCTTATGTAGGATTGTCTGATTTTTTTAAAAAGTCCTTTGAATTCAGCCAACAGGTTACTTAGTAAGAGCCTACTGTGTTTACTATATAGTTTTTCCCAGACTGGGGCTAAAGCGGTGGCTCAGCAGTTATAGCACTTTCCTTGCAAGCGTGAGGATCCAGGTTCTAACCCCTGCACCACATACACAACTAAGTGTTAAAGTAACAAAGACCAGTTGAAAACCTAAATAAAATTGATTCTCTTTCTCTCTCTCTCTCTATCTCTCTATCCCTCTGTCTCTAAATATAAATGAATTAATTAATTGTTTTTCCCAAACTGTAGCTTTACTCTCTCACCTTATGGTACCATACAGTTTCTTGTTTCTATAAACTCAACTTTTTCCTAGTTGAATCCTATTCATACTTTCAGTTCAGACAGTATTTTCAGTAGTCTGTTTTTGTGCTAATCTCTAGCCTATCCACCTCTGCTCCATTGTCTTCTATGCTTCTTTAGTATCTGGAGTATATCATTACATTCAGTATAACATGATATAATTTCCTGTGTTTGTATCTTCCAGTGAATGGAATTACTTTAGGGCCCATATCTTAACCACACAGTAATGTCATTTATACTCAAGTGAATACATTTTGCATATGTGAATATGTAAATATATAGCTTTGTCAAGAGAACTTAAAACAATGATCATAGACCTCTTACAAGTTAGCAGTTTTGTTGAAATGTCCATATCAACTTAACTAATAATGTAAGGCAATATTCAGATGTGTGGATTTGCATGATTTTTAATTCTGTGTAGAAGCTCAAATGGTGATGATCAATGTTAGAAGTGTCTTTGCAGAAGAGACCATTTGGCAGACTAATTGCTGTTTAGCCTTGAAAGTTGTATACAATTTAGAAAATAGCATTTGTGAAGAAAGGGGTGAGCAAAAAAGCTTACTGTTGGACTGTTTATAGGGTTTTGAGAATTTTTCTTTTTTTAGTACTGGGGATTGAACCCAGAAGGCTTTACCACTGAGCCATATCCCAAGCCCTTTTCTTTTTTTATTTTGAGACAGGGTCTCACTAAGTTGCTTAGGGCCTTGCTAAGTTGGTGAGGCTGGCCTCAAATTTGTGAGCGTCCTGCCTCAGCCTCCTAAATTGCTAGGATTACAGTATACACCACAGTGTCCAGTGAGAACTTTTTGACTAGAGCAAGAAGTTTCATAGTATAGGTCCCCCAATTGAGATAATGCTGTGATTGCTTTCCTTGTTTTTAAGTTACTATATCATGAAAAATCTTTTCTTTATAGTGAAGGAACATGACTTTTAATTGTTATATGATTTTGCATCTTATGGATTCTGTATTAAAAACTTTGAGTGCTGGGCATGGTGACACATGCCTGCAATCCCAGCGACTTGGGAGGCCCAGGCAGAAAGATCACAGGTTTGAGGCCAGTCTCAGCAACTTAGTGAGACCCTTTCTCAAAATAAAAAATGAAAAGAACTGGGGATGCATTGTAGTATTTAAATGCTCCTGGGTTCAGTCCTCAGCACCAAACAAAACAAAACTTTGGACTGGGCTAGGAATATAGTTCAATGGTAGAACACTTGCCTAGCATATATGAGGCCCTGGGTTCAATAACCAGCACTGCAAAAACAAAAAGAAAACAGACTGTCTTAACTTTAAACTAACAATTATTCTTTTTCTTGTTTTAGATCAACAATAAGGCTGCAACTGGAGAGGAGGTTCCCCGAACCATTATTGTAACCACACGTTCTCAGTATGGGTTACCAGAAGATGCCATCGTGTACTGTAACTTTAATCAGTTATATAAGATTGACCCTTCTACTTTGCAGATGTGGGCAAATGTGAGTATGCATAGATAAATGACTAAAGATTAGTAACAATTTTGTAATAGGCTGTATTGCTGAGACTGCTTCCCATTTCTCCATTCAGGAGCTGTTGCGCTTTTTTCTTTTTTAATTTTCTTTTTTGTGTGTGTGTGTGTGCTGGGGATTGAACCCAGGGGTGCTTTACCACTGAGCTACATCCCCAACCCTATTTTTTGTTTTGAGACTGGGTCTTGCTGAGTTGCTGAGGCTAGTCTCAAACTTGAATCCTCCTGCCTCAGCCTTCTGAGTCACTGGGATTATAGGCATGTGCCACTATATAATCTGTTGTGCTCTTTTCTGATCTATAAAAGTCATGGATTTTTCAGCCATTTTTTATTTCTTTTTCCAATGTTGTCTCTATTTTTGTGTTTTTTTCCTGGGCTGGGGATCTAACCAAGAGACTTGGACATGCTAGGCATGCACTCTCCTTCCAATGTCTAAATTTTCACATTAATTAGATTTTTAAAAATTTACATATTCAAAACTTTCTGCTTAATTGGGAGTTTGGCAAACTTTTCTGAAAGGACCAAGTATGGTATCTGGGCTTGGTAGCACATACCTGTACTCCCAGACACTGAGGGAAAAGGATTGCAAGTTCCAGGCCAGCCTGAGCAACTTAATGAGACCTTATCTGAAATAAAATATAAAAAAAAGTACAGAGACTTAGATCAGTGGTAGAGTGCTTGCCTAGCATGTGGGAGGCCCTGGTTCAATCGTTATTACCACCTAAAAAAAGTGGTGGGGGTACAACATGACATATTTTCAGTTTTGTACTGTCACATCTGTTCAACTTTGCTCTTGTAGCATGAAATCACCCTAGATGTTATGTAAATGAATGTAGCTATGTTCCAATAAAATTATTTACAAAAACTGGCAGCATGCCAGCATTGGCTCACATGCTATAGCTTGCCAACCCCTGGTCGAAACGGATAGCAAAAGCTGTTACATATATCTAACTATGTTTTAACATTCTTGAAATATTTTAATTAAAACTAGAAGAAGTCAATTTATACTATTACTTCTCAGTCACTATCAGACCAGTTTGCATAAGCAGGATATTGGATATCCAAAATTGGCTCTTTGTCTATATAATTAAAATGGCATATTTTATCTTTAGGTAATATGGAAATAATTCCTTGGTTGATTTTTTTTTTCCTCTGATAACTGTTTATATCAAATGTCAGGGGAATGTATAGAAGATGAACCAGATGAGTGCAGGTCTACTATCCCTTAATCCTCACTTTCCAAATGTTCAATAAAGCTAAAACCAAAAAACTTTTTCATTCATTTGTGGCAAATTTATTTGCAGCAAAACTATTTGAACTGACATTAGCTTATTTATTGTCCTTTATTTATTGTATTAATTATGAATTTTCCTTCATCTCAATGCCGAGAGTTCACAAGGAATTGCTACTGAAGGTGTTAGATGATATATGTGCATTGTACTACATTTGAAAAAAAATCTGAAATATTCCCAATTTGGAAATTGATCATTATAAAGTTTTAGTGACAACAGCGGTACTATACTTGCTTAGGTAATATATGTGGCTGCTTTTCAGCCACAGAATAATTGAGCAATTATGACAGTCCAAGTGGCCACACAGCCAAAAATAATTGCCGTCTGGCCCTTTATGGAAGTCTGTTAGATCTAGAGTACACAACGTTAATGTTAAATGTGATTTAACATTTTTGTTGTGACATGGTGGAGTATTTAAAATTTGAAATGCTGGGTATGGTGATAGGTGCCTATAATTCCAGTTACTTGAGACACAGTGACAAGAGGATTACTTGAGTCTGAAAGTTCTGGGCCAGCCTGGGCAACATAGTGAGTCCCTGTCTCTTTAAGAAACAACAACAAAAACACATAAAATTTGAAATGGAAAATTCCCCTGTCTTCAACAAAACCACTAATGATATCAGTTCCCATGGGATATAGCTGTCTCACAGTGTGCCAATTAATGATTTGTTTTGTGTCATTTTATGCCATTCTCTTCTTTGAACTCTATTCTGAGGGCAGCTAAGCATAAGAGGAATAATTCAATTTACATGAAGGAAAGACTTTTAGGTTCTCTTAAGAGAGAGAGAGAGAGAGAGAATGAATGAATGCGAATGAATCAGTTTTTATTGAGTTTTACACATGTTTTTCATTGCTCTGACACTTAGTTGTATACATGGGTGTTGGGATTTGAACCTGTGTACTTGCTGGGCAAGCACCATAACTGCTGAGCCAATGCTCCATCCCAGATGTTTTTTTCTTAATGGAAAAAATAAGAGTTCAGTAGAATTATTAGAGATAGTAACCTGTGAGAGACTTTGAGAAGGGCAGATATGCTATTTATAATCATTCTTGCTAGGCACAGTGACAGTGACATCTGTAATTCCAGCAACTCAGGAAATTGAGGCAGGAAGATTGCAAGTTTGAGGCCAGCTGGGGAAACAAGTTACTGAGACCCTGTCTTAAAATAAAAGGGTCTGGGGTTATACAGATTCAATGCAGTCTCCATCAAAATACCAATGACATGCTTACAGAATTAGAACAAACAATTCTTAAATTCATTTGAAAGAATGAGAGACCCAGAATAGCCAAAACAATACTAAGCAAGAAAAGCAAAGCAGAAGACATCACGACACCTGATTTGAAATTATACTACAGAGGGGCTGGAGCAGTGGCTCAGTGGTTATGGTGCTTGCCTGGCATGCATGAGGACACGGGTTCAAACCCCAGCACCATGTACACAAAGAAGTGTTAGCAATGAAAACCAGATGAAAAGCTAAATCAAATTGATTCTTTAAAAAAAGAAATTATACTGCAGAGCTTTATTAACAAAAATAGCAAGGTAGTGGTATCAAAATAGACATGAAGACTCATCTGTGGAGGTGGGGTCTAGACCCTAGACAATGAGAAAGTTGGTCTAGTAACATGAGTTAAATCCAGATAAGATGTAATGCTTTACAATCTAATACTTTTTTAGAGTTATAATGGGAAGGGGAAGGGAGGGATAAGGGAGGGTAATGGGGGAGCACTCCTGGGGATAATTGCAATATCCAGAATATATTCACAT
>PVKS010051084.1:0-11295 GCA_004027875.1 Aplodontia rufa | reverse complement strand
CTGTCCCACTGGTCTTCAGTTCTGTTTTGATACCAATACCATGCTGTTTTTGCTACTACAGCTCTGTAATATAATTTCAGGTCAGGGATTGAGATACCCCTACATTTTCCTTCCTGTAGAGTAATGTTTTGGCTAGTCTGGGTCTCCTGTTATTCCATATGAACTTTAGAATTGCTTTTTCTATATCTGTGAAGAATGCATTGGTATCTTGATGGGGATTGCATTAAATCTGTATGGGGCTTTGGGTAGAATTGCCATTTTTATTATATTGGTTCTACCTAACCATGAGCATGGAATGTTCTTCCATCTACTCAGGTCTTCTCTAATTTCTTTTCTTAGTGTTTGATAGTTTTCTTTGTAGAGGTCCTTAATGTCCTTTTTAAGGTTAATGCCCAAATATTTCATTTTTTTGGAGGAGATGGTGAATGGGAGAGATTTCCTGATATCTTCTGCGAATTTATTGCTGGAGGAAAGGAAAGCTAGTGACTTACTTGAGTTGATCTTGTAGCCAGCTACTTTGCTAAAATCACCTATAAGCTCTAGGAGTTTTCTGGCCGATGATATTAGGTCTTCTAGGTATAGAATCATGTCATCAGTGAAAAGAGATAACTTAACTTGCTCTTTTCCTGTATATATACCTTTTATTTCCTTATCTTGTTTCATAGCTCTGGCAAGGGTTTCAAGGACTATTTTGAACAAGAGTCAGGAAAGCGGACAGGCTTGTCCTGTTCCTGAATTCAGGGAAATGCTTTCAGTTTTTCTCCATTGAGGATAATGTTGGCTATGGGTCTGCCATAAATGGATCTGACATAGTTAAAGTATCTTCCTTTGATCCCTATCTTTTCCAGAGTTTTGAGCATAAAGTGGTGTTGAATTTTATCAAATGCTTTCTCTGTGTCAGTTGAGATGATTATATGATTTTTATTTTTAATTGTGTTTATGTGGTGAATTACATTTATTGATTTGTATATGTTGAACCAGCCTTGTTTTTCTGGAATGAAGCCCACTTGATCATGATGTATTATCTTTTTAATGTGCGTTTGTATCCGATTAGCTAAAATTTTATTAAAGATTTTTGCATCAATGTTTATCAGGGAAATTGGTCTGTAGTTTTCTTGACATGTCTTTGTTGGGTTTTGGAATCAGTGTAATATTTGCTTCGTAAAAAGTGTTTGGGAGTGATCCCACTCTACCAATTTCCTGGAAGAACTTGTAGAGGATTCGTTTTAGTTCTTCTGTGAAGGCTTGGTAGAATTCTGCCATATATCCATCTGGACCTGGGCTTTTCTTTTTTGGAAGAGGTTTGATTGCTGCTTCAATTTCGCTATTTGTGATAGGTTGGTTTAGATTTTCAAAGTTCTCCTGTGTTAAAGAGGGGATGTCATATGTGTCCAAGAACCTGTCCATGTCCTCCAGGCTATCAAACTTGGCAGAGTATAAATTTTCAAAATAAGTTCTGGTAATCTTCTGGATTTTGGATGAGTCTGTGGTGATATCCCCATTTTCGTCTTTGATTTGTTGATTTGCTTCATTTCGTTCTTCCTTTTCGTGAGGTTGGCAAGGGGTCTGTCAATTTTGTTTATTTTTTCCAAAAACCAACTCTTAGTTTTGTTAATAGTTTATATAGTTTTTTGTTCTCAATTTCATTGATTTCAGCTCTGATTTTAGTAAATTTCCTGTCTTCTGTTAGCTTTGGGGTTGGACTGTTCCTCCTTTTGTAGTCATTTGAGTTGAAGCATAAAGCTATTTATCTGGGCTCTTTCTAGGTTTTTGATGTATGCATTCAGTGCTATAAACTTACCTGTTAGAATGCCTTCATACTGTCCCAGGTGTTTTGGTATGTTGTTTCTTCATTCTCTTTCAATTCCAAGAACTTCTGAATTTCTGCTCTCATTGCCTCTTTTACCCATCCTTCGTTTAAGAGGGAATTATTCAATTTCCAAGTATTTGAGTAGCTTCTGTTGTTTCTCTTGTTGTTGATTGCTAAGATCATAGCATTATGATCTGACAGAGTACATGGGATTATATCCACTTTTTTATATTTGTTAAGATTACCTTGGTGAACTAGGATGTGGTCTATTTTAGAGAAGGATCCATGAGGTGCTGAGAAGAAGGTAAATTCAGCTGTCTTAGGATGGAATATTCCATAGATGTCTGTTAAGCCTGATTGATTAATAGAGTTGTTCAGATTGGAGATGTCTTTATTGATTTTTTGTTTTGATGCTCTGGCTAGAGTTGACAGTGGTGTGTTGAATTCCCCCAGAATTACTGTGTTGAGATCAATGAGGGGATTAATGTCCTTAAGTATTGTTTCCATATATTTGCGGGGTTGTAATTGGGGGCATAAATATTAATTATTGTTATATCTTCTTGATGTACTGTCCTGTTTAATATGATAAAGTGACCCTCTTTGTCCTTTCTGACTAGCTTTAATTGAAAATTGATTTTATCAGAAATTAGAATCACCACACCAGCTTCTTTTTTTGGGCCACAGGCCCAAAAACCTTTCACTTTCAGCCTGTGTCTATTTTTGAGTGACAAATGTGTCTCTTGCAGGCAATGTATTATTGGATTTTGTTTTTTGATCCAGTGAGCCAGTCTATGTCTTTTAATTGGGGCATTGAGACCATTCACATTCAAGGTTAGAATAGATATGGGAGGCTGAGTCCCAGACTTTATGACAGTTACAGAGTTTTGAGTCATCTTGGAAATAAATTTGTGTAAAATATGGTTATTTACTAACCCTTATTTAAGGATTTAGGGTATCATTAGCATTTTCTTCTGAATTGAGAACATCCTTGAGAATATTCTGTAGTGCGGGATTTGTGTTCATGTATCTTGCTAGCTTGAGTTTATCATTGAAGTATTGAATTTCCCCATCACATTTGAAGCTGAGTTTTGCTGGGTATATTATCTGTGGGTGGAAGTTGCTATTTTTCAACACTTGAAAGATGTTGTTCTAAGCTCTTTTGGCCTTCATTGTTTGCTCTGAAAAATCCATAGTGATCTGAATTGGTTTGCCTCTGAATGTGATTTGGGGCTTTTCTCTAGCTGCTTTTAGAATTCCTCTTTAATTTCTCTGTTATCAATTTTGTATATGATATGTCTTGGTGAATTTCTCATTTGATTAGGCTTGTTTGTTGTTCTATAAGCATCTTAGATATGATATTCCGGATCAATTGTAAAATGAGGGAAGTTCTCGCTTATGATTTCGCTTAAAAGGTTCTTAGTGCCTCTTGTTTACTCTTCCAAGTTTTCCTCCAGGCCAATGATTCTCAGATTAGTTCTTCTCATCTATTCAAGTATTATTTGGAAGTTCTGATCATGTAATGTAAGTTGTTTATCTTGTTTATCCTTTTTGAATTTGACATTGCTTAGCTGATTTTCATTGTCTGATGTTTGTTCTTGAAGAGCTGAAGTTCTATTTTTAGTGGAGTATACTCTGGTGTTGGTATCTTCCAGTGAAGATTTGATTTGGTTTACCATGTTTTTCAATCCTGATAGTTCTGCTACATCTCTTTTCAGAATGTCTAATTCTTTGTATAGCTGATCTTTCATCTCATGGAATTGCTCCCTTATTTCCTTATGAAAGTTGTCTCTCTTTGATTGAATTACTAATCATAATGTTGATACAATATCTTTGGTTTTCATCTAGGATCCTGACTATGGAATCCTTGGGTGGCAAGCTGTGGGGTTGAGAAGGGAAGTTATTCCCTCTTTTCCTCATTTTCTGAGTCAGAGAGTGTGTCTTGTACTTCAATCTTGTTATTCTTGGTGGAGTAATTGGAGCTTCTTATGGCTTTGCTTTGTTGGGATGGGGAGCTATTTGGTCAAGACAGACCTAAAGATGCCAGAACATTCTGCCAGAACTTGAGAGTCTATAGGTGCAGATACTAGTCTGTTTCAACTAAAACAGATGTGCTGATGACTAGCACAAATAGTAGCAGTTTTCTTTGAGAAGGCTCTCACAGTATATTATGATAGCAAGCAAATACCCTTTTTGAAGAGTGTCTGTTTCTTCAGATAGCAGGGTCTCTGTAAGTGGGGAGAAGAAATGACTAGGAAGTCAAGGAAATGAATTGGGGAGCTATATTAGAACACCTGACGTAGAGTAAAAAGGAACAAGGTATTAGGGGGGAGTAGGTTATATTTGTTAGGAATAAGGAAAACATAGAAATGGGATGCAGGTTGGGTAAAGCCTTTGGGTGGGGATGAGAGAAAACTGCTAATGTTTAGGAATTACCTGAGTACAGGGGAGGAAGAGGTTAGTATGTGGCGTGGTTCTCTTCGCTCACCGGAGGCTGAGGCTATTTTGCTATCATGAAATGTTTTCCTGGTTGGATCCCAGTGGTATAGGGATAGCAGTTGGGTTCAAGAAGACAGAGACAGTAGGAGCCAATTACCAATATATACACACAGATAATATTTACATCCACCAACACCAAATTCAGAACTAAATGTAAAGCAAAAAAGGATTTAAAAAAGGAAAAAAACCACAATAACATTAAAAAGTTAGAAGATGAACTATTTAAAAATATTATACTCCAGCCAGATCCCCGTTTAAAAAAAAAAAAAGAGGCAAACAGAGAACAAAATTAGTTGGGAAAGTTCTGAGATTTTTGCCCCCTCGGTCAGCGAGTATGTACTATGGGGGAATGAGTTCAAATCTGTCATCTAGCTGGGGATTCTTCACAGTTGACCTTGGGGGAGAAGCAGTTTGGTTAAGTCTAGTGACCTGGTTTTTCTTAGAGGATCTCTTCAAAATTTTCTGTTGCAAAGGGATATAAGAACCTGCCTTCTCACACTTCTTGCAAGGATAGATTTCAGGTCCCCCGGGCTGTAATACTGAGGTGGTTACTTTCTCCCTGTGCACACTCTAGAATTGCTTGGGCCTGGGGCTCAGAAGCTTTAGACAATCTAGTTGATCCTAGTGTAGATGTGTGGGTCTCTGACTGATCCAAGGAGAGTGGCCAGACTGAAACTTGCTTCCTCAGGATCACTGGTGACCCACTTTGTGTGACTTATGGTCTTTAGAAGCCCCTAGAGCTGTTCTGTGTGGTTGACAGAAACCTGGGGAGGGATGGACCAGATTGTGCCAGTGCTTATGTGGTTCTCAGTTGCAAGCACTAGGGGGTGCCTACCTGGAGAGGTCAGGACCTACATAGCCTTGGCTATGCACAGGGCTCATATGCTAAGGGAGAGCCCACACTGCCCCTTTTATTCAAAGGTTCCTGAGGCTGATATCAGACCTTACCTTATTAGAGAATTACTGGCAGCTTTTGCAGAGTCTGAGGCAGGCGTTCCCCTTGAGAAGGATGTGCCCTACTGCGTCAAGCTCTGTGTGTAAAGGGGCGGGTAGAAGGTCTCTATCCAAGAGGTTTGCCAGCTGGAGAGGGGATTCACAGTTCGCACAGCCCCCAGGGCAGACGGCCAGGTTGGGGGGCTATTAACTTCTCTCTTTCTGTTTGTGGGGACTGAGGCCCCAAGTCCATGTTTAAAGGATGGATCTGGTTTCGCTGTGAGCACCCCATCCCGCTCTCACAATAGTGGGTGGAGCCATTTGCTTGGGACACACCCACAGCCTAGTTTCCCAGGTGCGAGCGATTAGGTTAAAGAACTTGAGAATCAACTCTTGTAAAGTGAGCAAAGGTGGAAAGGTGTTGTCCACCGTGATTTAGTTAAAGTTCTCGTGCCTATTCCTCTCCTCCCCCGGCTCTGCCAGCAGCAACCGGAGCTGGAGAAGAGACTCTCAGCATCACACAGCCCCCTTGGGAGACGGCAAGATCGAGGGGCAGTAGATTCTGGTTTTCAGACTGTGGCGGCTGAGGTCCCAAGACCGTGTTTAAACCATGGGTCTGCTTCCATTTTTGCTGAGTGAGCAATCAGCCCAGCTCTCAGGGAAACCTCACAATGGGGAGCAGCTCCGGATGGCTGCCTCGCGCACTTGGACAGCTGTAAGTTCGCTAATGTGAGCTATTAATTCCCAGAGTTTTATACCCAGTTCTTGTAAATTAAGAGCAATCAGGTCAGGGTCTCGTGACCGGATTAGGGTATTTGATTAGGAAACTTGCTCCATTTCCTCCTTTCCTGGGTAGCTCCCCACAACCCTCGGGTGTGGGGCCGATTGATGGGCGCCACAGACTTATCCTTT
Source organism: Aplodontia rufa (assembly GCA_004027875.1). Classification (NCBI taxonomy): domain Eukaryota; kingdom Metazoa; phylum Chordata; class Mammalia; order Rodentia; family Aplodontiidae; genus Aplodontia; species Aplodontia rufa. The sequence goes on along the minus strand of PVKS010051084.1, from coordinate 5,144 downwards.
ATATTCATTAATGCACCACTCTGTTCCCTTGGAGTTAAAAAAAAATTATCGGGGGGGGGGGTAATGTTCCCCTACACTGGGAGTTTTGTCCTACCATGGGAATCTGCGTCCACTCCTGCAGTATGAGGTGTTTCTCAGAAGCATCTCGGAGTCACTATTGGTGGGGTGGTAGCCATGTTCTGCCTCCTCATTGCTTCTTTAAAATGATTATTTTGAATTATTTTTCTGGAAACTCATATCTGCCTTTCATTGAGTTCTTTGGCACTTTATTAGTTTCTATTAGTGATATTATGTTTGCCTCATTCTTTGTTATACATATCATCTCGCATCAGTATATTTGAAGGAGTTAATTCCTCTTTCAATCTTTACGGACTGTTTTTGACATCTCAGCTGCTTTTCCTCTAAGTCTTCTTGGCTGGTGGTATTGCCTCCAACATCACTGCTGAGTGGGGTTGGATCTGGGTATTCAATGGAGACTGCAGTTTGTGGGACTGGTACTAAGGATTCTAGTGGGCTTGATTACTAGACTTTCCCTAGGTGGACTGGGTTGTCTCCAGGACCTTGGTCTGTGAAGCTAGTGCTGGAGTGTTAGATTGCTTCTGGGTTTGCAGATGGCAGATCTTTTACCAGATATACTAGTGGGTGTGTCTTCTTCCAGATCGCTAATAGGGCACCCAGTGGATCAGTGAGTGTAACCCAGGGCAGGCCATACTGTGCTGGTCTATGGCTGAAATGGGTTTGAATTGAGACACAAGGTTGTTTCCAGATCTATAGCTGAGATTGAAATTTTTGGGCCTCTTTCCCAGGAAACAGGCCTGTCTCCCACTGATTTCCTGGGTGATCAGGGTTGCTCTAAGAGTACAGTAGAATAGTGTTAGTGTCCATACTCATGATCATTTCAAAACCCACAATGGGCCTGAGATCAGGGCATCAACCTCCAGGGCACTGCCAGATACTCCTTCCTCTGAATCTCTGGCTGGGTTGAACTGCTTTCTGTGGACAAGAGTGGCCAGAACCAAAATCCAGGGCCACTTGAGAATCCTCTGTGGGATAAAGATTGGTAATTCCACAAGGGAGACTCAGACATATCTCATGGAGCCCCAGCATCATGGCCCTGCTCCCACACCAAATCTGGGAGACTAAACTGAAGTTCAGGGATGTTTTGAAATATGCTATAGGACTAATATTGGCAATCATGGCATGGAAGCACCAGTAGGAATAATAGAAGCATCTTTAAGTCGTTCCCTAAACATGCAGAATAACTACAGGGCTGTAGTAGAGAGGGGCTGCTGACTAGACAGGATCCCTTCAGGATCTGCTGTGGAAAAGAGGTCAGCAAACCCGTCCCATTAGCAGAGATGGGTGAATCTCCCTCTGGGCACTGTGCTAGCATTACTTAACTGGAATCTGAGCTGAGTGGGGAATGGAGCAAAATCACAGGATAACATTCAGGTCCGCTTCCAAGACCAGTATGGCAGGCAGTAGACCTGTCTGCAAAACATGATTTCTCCTACACTTTTTGGCTAATGGTTTTGTTTGCAAGCTCAAGGCCTAATAGGTCTGTAGCCAAATCTTTTGGAGAATGAGGTCAATTCTAGGTGTGAAGCTAGAACTATAGTCAGTAGATTTTCCACCTAGGTTTGGGTGTATGCTTTCCAAATGACTTTTCTAGGTCTTTGGCTCTGTTGGGATTTTGCAACCTTGTAGCTTGAATTCCACAGAGACTTTTGCACACATATAGAATTCTTTTTGTGTGGGGTAGTTGAAGAAGAGTTTGTATCTATTTATTTATTTATTTATTAAGAGAGAGGGACAATGAGAGAGAGAGAAACAATTTTTATTTAGTTTTTCATGTGACTTTCCTTTCTCTGAGACTTCTTTGTGCATGGCTCTGGGGTTTGAACTTGCGTACTCACGCATGCCAGGCAAGCACCATAACCACCGAGCCACTGCTCCAGCCCCCGTACCAATTTATAAGGTCATTTCAGGACCTATCTTACTCTTAGCATCCCGTAAAAGTCTGTTATAATTGTCTCTTACTCACCTGTTGGTGAGGGAGGGATTCTACTTCTAGTGTTTTGGAGATGGCCAAACACACAGTGCTTTACATTGGACAGATGAGATGATGCCATATTTTTAAAATTATATATATATTTTTTTTTTAAATTATATATATATATATATATATACACACATATATATATATATATATATATATATATATATATATACACACACAGCCCAGGGAAGGAACACACCACACACCATGCAGAGCCACGTGGAAGTAAGAGTGAAAAACAGGAGTTGTGGCATACAGGCTTTGTAGTTTCAAGAGAGAGGATTACCCCCTGATTCATTCAAGAGGATGTGATTGGCTTGAGTGAATTATTCCACTAACTGGCATGGATTAAAAACCTGCTACATAAGGGTGAGGAGGAACTTTACCTGGTCTGTTGGATATGGAGGGTTCTTTGGCTTGGGTACCTTATCTGCAGAAGCAAAGCAGGGAAGAGAACTTGCATTAGGATATTTGAGTTCCTCCAGCTATTGAAGTAGTGCATGATATTGGGGCTCTATTTAAGGACTTACATCATCATAGTACTGTAATTAATTAAAGCTGTTGAGAAGGAGACACTAGAATTAAAATAAAGTTATAATTTTTTAAATAGTACTCATTTTAGCTAAGACATGGATATTTTGGATTTGGGGTAGCACAGGGAACTTGCCTCTGTCTAGGCTTAGACAAAATTATGAAGTGGTCCTGCTGTCATTGTATTGTAGTCTCAGAGTGCCCCTGTCTGAGGTTATTATTATATTTGATAGAATAAAACAGCCTTAGTCTTAGAGCCAAACTAGGCTCTGAATGTTAGAGGCTAGTTCTCTCTCTTTTTTTTTTTCTTTTACAGTTAGAAGGACCATTTAGCTGAAAAGCTGGTGGTTGGTGGTCAAGGAAAGTTTTATGAATAAGAGCCATCAAAGTTCAGCTATTTGCCATGCACAGTGGTACATGCCTTAATCCCAGCAACTCAGAGGGCTGAGGCAGGAGGATCACAAGTACAAGGCCAGCCTCAGCAACTTAGCAAGGCCCTGCACAACTTAAGGAGATCCTGCCTTGAAATACAAAATGAAAAGGGCTAGGGATGTGCACCACTTATAATATATATATATAAATATATATATATTATAAACCACTTACCACTAGTGAGGAGGTATCCATATACAGCAGGAGGGCTTGGGAGGTGTAAAAGTGGGAGACAACTCATTACACCCAAAAGACTTAATTTAAAAAGAGAAGTATTTTCCCAAAAGAATTAGAATCAGCAAATTATAGAGATACGGCTTCATCAATGTTTATAGCAGCTCGATTTACTATAGCTAGACTTTGGAACCATACAATGGAATACTACTTGGCCATTAGAGAAAATGATATTATGGCTTTTGCAGCAAAATGGATGGAGATGGAAAAAATTATGCTAAGTGAAGTATCCCAATCTCAGAGACTCAAGGGACGAATGTTTTCTCTCATTTGTGGAAGCTAGATTACATCTGGAAACAGTATGTTAGATGGCTAAGCTAATAATAACCTCAAATTTTATGAATTTTTATGCAAACAGGGGGATCATTGCCTAAGATGTCTGGAGGCGTAGGGTGGGGGACAGGGTAGGAGGAGGGATTAGGAAGGATATCTAGGAGACTGGAGGGTGAGAATAAGGGGGAATCATCTCAGAAGGAGATCTCTGACCTCCACAAGATATCCATTTAACTCACAGGGTCTTGTGGGAGAAACATAAAATCATGGGGAACCCAACCAGGGCATCCATGACATGGCATCAGCCTTGGATAACTATATAAATATACATTTGTTCTTGATTGTTTGACAGTGATTCCCCCTCAATTGTAACTCCATATTCGTCTAATAAAAATAAATAAATAAATCCGGAAAAATATGGTTCAAAGATGTGGATATTAAACCAGCAACTTTACAATTGGATCAACACTACGTGACATAGGGGTTGGCACCGCCTTCCTTAACAAGACTCTCATGGTGCAAGCAGTAAAGTGAAGAATAAATGAATGGGATGCAATTAAACTAAAAAGCTTTTGCACAGCTAAAGAATTAGTCAAGAGTGTCAAGAGAGATCCTATAGAATAGTAGAAAATCTTTTCCTGCTACACCTTGGACAGAGGGCTAATATCCACAATATACAAAGAACTAAAAAAGCTAAACACCAAAATCACAAATAATCCAATCAATAAATGGGCTACAGAACTAAAAAGAAACTTCTCAGTGGAGGAAGTCCTGAAAGCCCATAAATATATGAGAAAACGTTGTACATCATTAGCAATAAGAGAAACGCAAGTCAAAACTTCAGTGAGATTCCACCTCACTCCTATTAGAGTGGCAAAAATGAAGAATATGAACAATGACAGATCCTGGACGGGCTGTGGGAAAAGAGGAACACTGTCACATTGTTGGTGGGACTGCAAACTGGTTCAGCCACTATGGAAAGCAGTGTGGAGAATCCTCAAAAAATTAGGGATGGAATCACCTTGTGACCCAACTATCCCACTCCTGGGTATTTTCCCAAAAGAGTTAGAATCAGCATATTATAGTGACGTGGCTTCCTCAATGGTTATAGCAGCTCAATTTACTATAGCTAGACTATGGAACCAACCCAGATGCCCCTCACTCGACGAGTGGATACAAAAACTTTGGTACATATATACAATGGAATACTACTTGGCCATTAGAGAAGACAATATTATGGCTTTTGATATACAATGGATGGAGATGGAAAGAATTAAGCTAAGTGAAGTATCCCAATCCCAGAGACTCAAGGGCCGAATGGTTTCTCTTATCTGTGGATGCTAGAATATATGGGGAAGCAGTAGGATAGACGGCTAACCTAACAATACTTCAAATTGAATGACTCTCAGAGTAATAGGGCAATGGCTCCCTAGGATACTTGGAGGCGTAGGGAGGGGGAGGGGAATTGGGGAGGGTGTATGAAGAACTCATAGGAGACTGGAGAGTGGGAATAGGGGGGAACTATCTCAGAAGCTGTTGTCATTCCTCTACGAGATACCCATTTAACACATGAGTTCTTCTGGGGGAAACTGCAACAGGTGAAACCCAAGGTGGT
>PVKS010051083.1:0-11290 GCA_004027875.1 Aplodontia rufa | reverse complement strand
ACCAAGGAATACTAAATATAAGGGACAAGAATTTCCTATAAATGACAAGTAAAGCTGGGTTTTGCATACATGTTGTATTCATAAAATCCAAATATCAAGGGTATTTCCCCAGATAGAAACACAGGTGTTTGGTGGCCATTAAGTTAAAAGTGACAAAGAAGTTCATAAACTATTGAACTCTCAAATTCCATGAGTACCTGTCTTACAGCAGGCTGCTTCTCAAATACAATTTATTTGTGGAAACTATGGAAAACCTTATGAAATCCCACTGGATCTTGAAAAAATCAATCAATATGTGTACTTTGGAAAGTGATTTAAAAATATATAATATGCTGAGGCTGGCATGGTGGTTCAGCAGTTACAGCACTTGCCTGGCATGTGCAAGGACATGGGTTTGAACTCCAGCAGCACATACACAACCACGTGTTAGAGCACTGAGAGCCAAATGAAAAACTAAATAAAATTGATTCTTTGTTTAAAAAAGAAAGTATATTATGCTATTACAAAAACATATTCACATCAATGTTTATAGCAGCTCAATTTATAATAGCAAAATTCTGGAAATAACTAGATGCCCTTCACTGGATAAACGGTTCCAAAAACTGCAGTACATGTACACAATGGAGTTCTACCTGACTGTGAGAAAGAATAATATCATGGCTTTTGCAAGTATATGGATGGAAATGGAAACAATCATGCTGAGTCAAACAAGCCAAACCCAGAGACTTAAGGGTTGAATATTTTCTCTCATATGTGGAAGCTAGAGTAAAACCTAAGGTAGGATGAAAGTTAGTCAAGTTTACTTAATATACCCACCAAATCTGTAATAACACATAAGCTGTGGGGACTATAGCTATGGGGGGCACAGAGAGGGAGGGAGGAGGGAGAGGGGAAAAATGTGGTTACCAATACTGCGGAGCACCCTTGACTCCCTTGAGAAGCCAAAATATACACCAACATGCGTATAAATCTAGAAATTTCAGTAATTAAAATACATGTAGGGGGCTGGAGCGGTGGCTCAGTGGTTTCGGCGCTTGCCTGGCAAGCACGAGGACCCGGGTTCAAACCCCAGCACCACGTACACAACTAAGTGTTGCAGCAACTAAGTATGTGAAAAACTAAATAAAGTTGTTTCTCTCTTTCTCTGTCTCTCTCACTGTCCCTCTCTCTTTAAAAAAAAATACATGTATATGGTCATTTATATCTGTAACATAGGGGAAGTACAGAGAAGACATGAGAACAGGGAGTAGTGGGGAATCCCTGGACAAAGATCAGGTTTAAGCTATTTTGTCTTTATCCATGCATGTATTAATATATAGCAACAAATCCCTTCAATATATAAGACTATGTTGAACCAATAAGTATGATATGCTCAGCTAGTTCAAGGTTGGCTTGCTGATAGTTCCTAATATGGTTCACTGATAAATACAAATTAAAATAGGAAATATTCACCATTAGAAACAGTAGACATTCCTCATTTCTTTTAGCATTTTATTGCCTCGTTCATTCTTCTTTTCTTCTCCACATGCAAAAGTATTATTCTATACTATGTCTGTTTTTAAGTGATCTTTCAAATATATGCTGCTCTCAGACATCAATTTGCTTAAGAAGAAAGAAAGGGATGGTCCTTTGTTGAAAAGTTCTTAAGAAGCAGGCGAGTTATTAGCACATCTGCCTAAGGATTCAGAAGGGGAGCAGGTATGACTAGGAGGCCTGGTTTCTGAGAGTCTGAGGAACTCGGAAGCACAGGTCCTGCCTCCATTCTCTTCCTCTGAAAATTTTAAATTTTGTCTGATGATACCTTCTTGGAAAAGAATTTCTGCTTCTTAGATTGGGAATAAATATAGCTGCACTTGGGCAGGAAATGCAGAAATGGGAATGGAAATTCAGAAGACATTCACAGAACAAGAATTACAAATTGTTATTATGGATAGAAAAAATGTTCAGTGCTTAGTAATAACCAGAGGAATTTAAATTGAAATCATAATAGCAAATCATTGTTCATTTATCACATTACAAGATTTTTTAAAAAAATACCACTATTCTTTGTGGGCAAGGGAGAGATGAGAAGGGCACTTTACTTATAATGCTCATGGGAATGTCAACCAATGGCACATATTCTGAACAAAATGAAAAAAATATTTCAAGAGCCTTTATAATGCTCATATTCTTTTACTTAAGCATTTAAGAATGATTCCATTTGGAGAAAAGGTAATTATTAGATACACTCTTCACCTTGCACAAGGGCCTAATTCTAGCAGACCCACAGAGTGAGCCACTGCCCTGTTGGGACATCCGGATCACATTGCTGCTGGGTGTTTGAAAGAGTTCAGTGCTATTCTGACTGCACTTGGATCCTAAAGCATTTTTAGCTTTGAAATATTATTTGAAAAATCTAAAAATGAAATGGATAAAGAAGCACAGATGAATAGTTCTTTAAGTCAAAGTCCATTGAAAACTCTTAGATCTGCTGTTTTATCTCATGGAAAGCAAATTCATTTAATTGAAGTAAATCTCCAAAGATCTGATCAGTAAGAGGTGCTTGATAACAAGTGAAAAAGCAACTATTTTCCTCACAAATAGCATAGGACATATTAGAATATATTGAGTTCATTTTAATCAAGTAAGCAGCTATGAGAGAATGGATTCTTATAGGCAGCCTTAGAAATGTCAATAATGTAAATGCTTAGCAAGAAATGCATCCACACGTTTTCCTGCCTGGCATCTGGGGTTGTTGTGAATGCTCTTCACCTTGCTTCATTGCACAGTTACAATTGAATTACACTTTTGAGTCCTGTATGGGTTATCATTTAGCTCTCAACAGGCACTGGGTTTAAAAGGATAGACCCTAAACAGCTAGCATGCTCGAATAGAGATGATGATAATCTTTTAAAAATACACAAAATGTAGCATTAGGTCTTAGCAATGAATCACTTCTGTCTCGCTGATTGAATAAAACCTGCAACACCACAATATAAAAATGCTTGAGCATAGTCCTCTGTCCTCACTTCTGATTGAACACTAAATAAAGGCTTGTGAAGAATGACACGAGTATAAAAATGTCATGATGCATGGCTACAAGAAAGGATCAAGTAGCCCTGGTAATAATTAAGAGTCTGTCATTTTGACATGAAGAAAAAAATCATAAGAGGTGCCAGATATCTGGGAAGGACATGTGCTTGTCATTTCAATATAGATGCAAGAGAAAAAACCAGCTTGATTAGAAGAGGGTACTTTGGAAAAGAAGAGCACTTTGTGATTTTTTTGAAACTTTGAACTCCTGGAAACATGTTTGTTAAGAAGAAGGTGAAATCTGCCCATTAATAGTTCCTATAAGAGTATTTACACAGCAAACAGTGTTTAATAAGAGCTGTAGCTTAGGTCAGTCTGTGCATTTGTGGTACTGGGCAGTGTCTTAAGTCTATTATATGGGTCAGATGCAACATTTCACTTTTGACTTAAATTTATCGTGGCTTCCAACAGATACAGTTATTTCAACGTCTGTTTGTCAGGTATGGAGTCTTGATAGGACAAAGTGACCAAAACAATACAGTTTGTCTGAATATACTTTGGCCACCTTCCCCTGCATTCTCTTTCAAGTTTTTTTCTTAAGAAAGAGAATGACAATGAGAGAGAGAGAGAAAGAGAGAATCAATTTTACTTAGTTTTTCATGTGGCTTTCATTGCTTCAACACTTTGCTGCATATGTGGTGCTGGGGTATGAATTCAGTGTCCTCTCGCATGTCAGGCAAGCACCATAACCTCTGAGCCCCCACTCCAGCCCATCTTTAAAGTTTTTAAAAGTTTTTATTCAGGTACTTAAAGTATATTATATAATTCAATAGTGTCCATTTTAAGGATATGAAAGTAGCCATCAGGGGTCAAGGAAATTGCTCAAAATGAGACAACATAAGAAGCTATAAAATTTTCCCAAGTTTTGTTGAATGTTTACAAAGACTATGCATCATTTCCCATATAGTACTATGACTCGGCCAGATTAGTGGTCTGAACATAAGGATGTAGCCCTGGCATCCAGTGTCAGCTCTATTATTGACTCATGTATGACTTTTTGGAAACCAGCCCATTAATGGCTTGTCGGCCTGTCCAATTGTCATTTTATAGGCCACATCCTTTTTACCACAGTACATGATGTTCATTGGTTCGTATTTGTCTCATTTCACCACATGGTCCTTTAATGAATTCTTTTGGAATCAGACTGAATAGGAGGTTGAATTAGCTCTTCCAGGCTTTTAGGATAATTACACAAAGGAAGTCCCTCAGAGAGTCATATCAAGCAGGGCAAGAAGAAGAGATCAGAATTCACTACACCTTGTCTCTCCTTCCTATGAGTATTGGTTTGATTCCCTGAATCTGCCATCATTAGTGAGGTCTCTGGAACTTAGGTAGCAGAGTAAAAGTGCAGAAAGCCCTAAGTGGATTATTTCATTAACTGTGTTATCTCTGTTAATAGTCTCTCACATTCGCTGGGATAATTGAAAGTTGACTGCATATGTGGTGCTGGGGTTTGAACAACCTTGAACAACAAGGTTACTCTTGAAAACTGGTGGGATCAATCTCACAAAGCAGAATGGGCAAAGGTACCAAACATAGCAAGTCACCCTTCATCCATTTTTTTCTCATGGATAAGGACAATGAATGGAAGCTACCTTGTAAAATATTAAAAAACATGTTCTCATGAAAAACAATGGTGGTGATATTCAAAATGCTGCTTAATTTTTGCCAACATTTCTACAACTAGGTGAGATGGTATTACCAATCACTGTTAGTATTTGTAATGATGAAAAGTCTGAGGTATATTAATTTTTTCCTTTTTCTTTGTTTATTGTTTATTTTCTTTTTTATTATTTGTTCGATATAGTCTTCATATTGGAGGGAATTGTTGTTACATATTCATGCATACATGGATATTGACATAGTGATATAATAAGTTATGGCCTATCCTAGACTAGGATCTACCCTTCTTCATCCATTCCCTGAACTCATGTCTCCTCTGTAATCCCACCATATTATATTTTGAAATGAACAAAAGCATGTATATTAATTGTTGACTTTTCTGAGTTTCTAGGCCTGACTGTGTATACTTAAGCTTCTAATGGGAGTTGAGTGTTTCCAGTTGTATTGATAACCCCCTATATCTTTCCCTCCCTCTCCTCCCTTCCTCCCTCCATTCACCCCCCACCTTCATAGGCATGGTTCCCCCAGCTTGTGTGAATTTTCAACTATGATGAATTTATTACTTAAACTCAGCTAACTATCATCCTGTATTAGGTTTTACACTAGCTTCCACATATGAGAGAAAAACATTCTGCCCTTGAGTCTCTGAGTTTGGGATATTTGACTCAGCCTAATTTTTGCCATCTCCATCCATTTGGCTGCAAATGCCATGATATCATTCTCTCTAAAAGCAGAGTAGAACTCCATTGTGTGTGGTGTGTGTGTTTTTGAGTCCATTCATCCAGCATCCAGTGAGGGACATCTGAGTTGGTTCCATAATTTAGCTATAGTAAATTGAACTGCTATAAACATTGATGTAGGTTCCATCCCTAGTTTTGCTTTTTTTTTTTAGAAAGAGTGGACAGTGAGAGAGAGAGAGAGAAGCAATTTATTTAGTTTTTCAGGTGACTTTCATTCCTTGGACACTTCGTTGTGTACGTGGTACTGGGGTTTGAACTCATATACTTGTGTATGCCAGGCAAGCGTGATAACTGTGGAGCCACCACTCCAGCCCCCCATCCCTAGTTTTAAGGAGTCTCCACACTGCTTTCCAGAGTGACTGTACATGTTTGCAGTCCCACAGGTATATTCATTTTTATTTTTTAAATAGAAATTTATTTCTCACAGTTCTGGAGGCGAGGAAGACCAATGTCTAGGTTCCAGCTCATTCAGTTCACAGTGAAGTCTGTCTTCTCAGCTTGCAGATTGCCGCCTTCTCACTGTGTCCTTGCATGGTGGAGAGTTACGCTCTGCTCTTTCTCCCTTTTCTTGTAAAGTCATTAATCACATCATAAGGCTCTACTCTCACAACTGAGGTACTTTCTTAAGGGGTTTGTAGATAGTATTAAATGTGGGGTAGGGTGGAAACAAATTTGCCATGCATCCTCAGATGCTGTGGGAACCTCCACAGGGTTCACGCATCGTACGTCAGTTTAATCCAGAACGCAATCCTGAAATTGCAGGTACTTTCATCTCCATTACATAGGAGCACAGCGGTTAGTAACTTGCCCAGCATCCCACAGCTGATCATGACAGAGCTTCATGGCATCAGCAGCCTTCCCTCTTTCCAATACGTGATGCTAAAGCATCTGGGCTCTCTCAGCTGGTCCTCCTTAGCCTTTGTGATTGAAGACACACGGTTAACAGATGGGGAAGGATGCAGTTTGTGGCTTTATAACAGAATGCATTATTCCCCTACGTGCAGACAACTTGTCATGTCCCTCATTATCATTGGGATCCAACCAACTGAACAAACTAACCCAGATTTAGAATCAGGGAAAATTAAAGTGCTGCCTAGATCCTGGCACAAGCTGGTTCAGCATCTAATTAACTCCCTAAACAGTGCTTTGTAGGGGATTGGTTGCATTATCTGTCTCTTGACAGATGAGGAAACTGAGCCAAGGAAAGTTGATCTAAATTGTCTAGCATCACTACAAAAGTTCTTGCAGAGCTGAGAAAAGCCTCATGACGTTTGGCCTCTTCTTTCAGCTTCCTAAGGACGTTGTGCATTACACACAGCACTGTAATATACAATACCAGACACATAGGCTACTTATTCTTAAAAAGATGCAGAAATATATTTTTCACAAAATGAGTAATTGGGGTTTACTTTCTATGACAGCCATCCTGAGCTTGTAGAAGGAACTAACTGATGAACATGAACCTAAACTTTAACAAATTAATTACACTTTTCTACAAATGATTTTATCAAGTTGTTCTCAAATGAGATTCAGCAGTTTGGAAGGTATGTGTCCAGAATAAATAGTATGTGTCTGTAAGGGTCCCACATGTGACTGATAAATAAAGCACCCAAGCATCAGACCAAATTCCATCTTATGTATGCCTTTCAAAATAAAAATTTGAAAACAGACCACAACTCATTTTATGTAGTCTGGTTTTGCTCCGTCACTCATTGACATTGACTTTTTCATTCTCTGTGAACACAGTCAGAGGAATTCCAGTGCCAAACACTTGGAGAACATTCAAAAATGCATAGATGACTCATAGATGGAAGGATGGTTTGGATTCAGAATTCAGTAATAATGATATTTCCACTATCATAAGCTCTTATGTAAATTGTGCACTATGATAAATTATGCTTGGAATATACTGTTTCACTTAATTCTCACAAGAAACTTCAAAGATGCATACTATTATTTATTATTATTTGTATTTTACAGATATGCCAGTGGAGGTACAGAACATTGATCTATTTCATTCAACTCTAAGAGTCAGAACAGGCATGCCAACTCAATACTCCCATTTCAGTGCCTGAGCTCTTAACTAATGTTCAATGTGATTCTTCTGCCAAAAAGACTATGCAGAGATTCTGAGCCAATGTGTCTGCTGAATAAGGGAGTTCAAATCCCCAAGCGAAGATCAAGCTGGGCTGTTAGCCAGTATACTGCATTATCCCTCATACCCTGCAATAGGGACCATGAGTCATTGCCTATCATTCAACAGGCATTTATGCAGTTTACACTAGAAGTCAAGCTCTAGACAGGGGACTGCAGGAGTAGGAAGGAAGACAAGAAGACAGGAAGGCAGGGCAAAAACAACAGCAAACTCACAGACATTTACAATTTGCAGAAAGAAAGAATTGACAACAAAAGATATCCCTTAAGTGAAATTGAGACAGTATCTATCTACACAAGGATATTTTGGAAAATACAAGCTTTGCCACTCATGTATTCTGAAGCTGAATTAAAAAAAATCAGTGAGGAAGTGTATAGGAATAATTGACAGTCTGAACTGCTTACTTGACAAAATCATCATTTTGCTTCCAAACCATTGTGTGTGTCCATGTGCATGTGTGTAGACACTAACAAAACTGTACAAGGGTAACTGATGACTAATTAGGGTTTGTATCTGTTGTTTAAGGAGTATTAATTTGGTAGCATTCAAATGTATCAATGTATTTGGATTAGAATGAATATAAAAATTCCTTTGAAATAGATGAAATACAATGCTGAAAGTAGCCCATAAAATACACAGTTGATAGCTTCTAGAAAGAGTGGTTCTTTTTTCATTTATTCTTTTCCATATTCAGTTTGCACTAACATAACCTTACTTCAGCTTTACGGTGCTTGATTCAGCACTATGAAAGAATGAATAAATAAAATGGTAGAGGCAGCACTATCAAATGCTGCAATTGGTAAGTACTATTTTAACCGCTAATGCATGCATCGCTCATAAGCCCATAAGTGGATGGACATTCCATTTCTAACTCAACTTTCCTTTAAAGCTTTCAGAATATGCAACATACATTTGTTTTATTTCACAAACTGTGAGGCTGAATTTATTTTACAAATTGTGAGGCTGAATGGTGCTTGCCTGGCATGCATAAGGATGCAGGTTCAAACCCCAGCACCACATACATAAAAAAAAATGTGTCAGAGCAATGAAAGCCACATGAAAAACTAAATAAAATTGATTCTCTTTTTGTCTCTCTCTCTCACTGTCCATCTCTCTCTAGAAAAAGCCAAAAAAAAGAGATAATCTATGCAATGAGCCTGAATTTAAACTAACTCACATTGTTTTCCAAAAGTGCTAATGCCTTGCCTTAACCTTCAGATTCTGATTTAATTGTCTTGGGGTTAGTCATCAATATGGGAAAATTTTTCTTCTTATTTTTCCAGGTGGTTTCAAATCTGCAGCAACATCTGCTCACTACTCCTCCAGAGAAATCAGAAGTGTTTTCCATATTTTTAATGGTGCATTATAGTTGTACATACCGATGGGACTTGTTGTTACATATTTGTACCTGCACACAGGATAACAGTATTATTTGATCAGCATCCTTCCCCAGCATTTCCCCCCTTCTAACCTGCCTCCCAACCCTTGGCCCTTTTCCTCTACTGAGGAGTGGTATAGCTGGGTCATATGGTGGTTCCATGCCTACTTTTTTGAGGAGACTCCATACTGAAAAAAAATCATAAATTCTGAGTGGTAAATGATAATGACTCTTCCTCACCATAGAGAATACTGAAAAAGATATAACTCAGTAAAGACTAACTTCAGCTATTCAATCCAGCCCCCTACTTTTACAAGGCATATCTTGACCTTTTGAAACATTTATCTTCTTATAAAGTCAATGAATATGGAAGAACCACTGTATTATTTTTCTTTCCATTTCCTAGATGAGAAAACAAAAACAAGATTTTTGCTGAGATAGTATGAATTATAAAAGCATTATAAACTGCAGAATAATTAACATTTAAAACTCCTTTAGCTGACATAAGACTTATTGGACAATGCAAATCTGGATCTGTGAAAATCTTCATGCTCTTGTTTGCACAACTTCATGAATGCTTATTATTATGTTTGACACCAGAAGAGCAAGAAATGCCCGAAGAAACACAATTTTCACTCCCAGTGTGTTCACATTCTGATTGGTGGGGTAAGTAGACAATAAAGAGATGAACAAATAATACTACTTTAGGTAACAATAAGTGCTATGGAGGAAACAGATTGAAGTAATGCTTAGAAAATGAAGGAGGGGCACTGATAGATACAGTTTTGGGGAAGTATTGTAAGGAAGTGGTATTTGACCTAAAATTTTTAATAATGAGAATAGAACAAAGCAGTGACCTGAGGAAAGGGTTTTCCAAAAAGAGGGAGCAGTCAGCATAAAAGCCCTATGTCAAGAAATAGCTTGACAAGTCTGAGTACCAGAAAAAAGGGAAGTTAGACTTATGTGTAGTGAGCAAGAGGAGAACAGGATGAGATGGAGAAAAGAAAGATCAGTCTCATTCCCCTTTACTTTCTCCTTGCCTTCCTCTTCCCTCTTCCATATCTGTGTGCTCTATTCTACTGATCTCTCTTCTGTTATCATGTTTATTTTCATTAGTACATTATAATTAAGTATAAATGCAAAATTCATTGTAGTATACCCATACATGCACATAAGATCCTTTGGTAGATTTCATTTCCAAGTACCTTTCCATCTCCTCCCCTTCCTCTCTACTCTATTGGTCACCCTCTCTGTTGGATGGAACTGGAGAACATCATGCTAAGTGAAATAAGCCAGACTCAGAAGGCTAAGGGTTGAAATGTTTTCTCTCATATGTGGAAGCTACAGAGAGATGAAAAGGATCTCACAAAAATACTAGTGAACCATCTTTCTGGGCATCTGTATATCATGTTCCTTGAATGAGTTGAGGGTTTCTAATATTGACAAATCATTTCTTTATTACTTCTGTCTCTTCAGACTCTCAGTTCCAAAGTACTGGAACAAGGGTCTAGTTTAGAGAAGGTCTGTGTGTCCCATTTTAACAACTGCTCCCAAATTTACACTTTGATGATTAAATCTAATTATTTGAAGAGAGCTATGGAGCTACATAATAATACTAAATCCAAGTGAGAATTGAGCTAAGTGAGAGCCAAATTAGGACACTTCCATCTTCAGAACATCCAATAGGAAAAAAAGTGGGGCAATTGTACTTATTGAGCAATTTCAGGGAAATACATTTATTTGCTCTTGTGTAGACACAGTCTTACACAGAAGTTATTTTTGGGGTGTGTGTGTGTATGTGTATGCATATATTTTTGTTTTTCAAAGAGAGAATCAATTTTTAGTTTTTTTTTTTTTCATGTAACCTTCTTTGCTGTGATACTTTAGTTGTGTACATGGTGCTGGGATTCAAACTCGGATCCTCATGCATGCCAGACAAGCACCGTAAATGCTAAGCTACTGTTCCAGCCTAGTTTTTTTTTAAGAGAGAGAGGGAGAGTGAGAGAGAGAGAGAGTCAATTTTATTTAATTTTTCATGTGGCTTTTGTTCCTCTGACACTTCTTTGCATACATGGTGCTGGGGTTTGAACTCGGGTCCTTGCACATTCCAGACAAGTGTGGTAATCACTGAGCCACCATTCCAGCCCCCTTCCATAGAACTTTAAACCTTCCTCAGATTTACCTGCATCTTGAAATTAAGACATTCAGTAAACCATAAATTGAGCTCCCCTCTCCCATGTTTTGTCAATACCATAATAACAATGTTGCTAATAAAATATGGAAAAGGAAAGTATATAGATGGACAATGAGAATCAACATTGA
>PVKS010051082.1:0-11290 GCA_004027875.1 Aplodontia rufa | reverse complement strand
TCCATTAAAACAGTGTTTTTCTGTAACCCGCATAAACACTGTTTTTACATGTTCATTGGGAAATAGACTTAAGATTGGGCCCCTCTCAAACTGAGAGCAACTTGTTCATGCTGAGAGTAAAGGCTAAAAGGATACACTCCCCCCATCCCATGGTGCCAAGGAAATAGAATGGAGGTTGCCAGGACCCCAGGCCTGCCTAGCACTGGCCAACTAAATCTGCATGTTCATTTCCTGTCTTTTGTCTTTTACTTTGCTGCCTCTTCTCTTTTAAAAGCTCTGTTCACCCTGCCCTCAGAGATTCTAAAGATGAAAATTTTGAAAAGCTTCTTCTATTTTCCTTTAAAACTGACTTTGAATAAAATCTATTTTCCTACCAAATTCATTCCCAATTTTTCTGGAGCAGCAAGTGGTGCGTCCTAACCTCTTTCTTGAGTTATATTAGGTTCCTCCCCTCCCTGCTCCAACAATAGTATAGCACTTTCACATACGGATATTCACCTCTGTTATGCTGATAGATTTGAAGTATCTGGAAACCTGATATCTAGTACCCATTCAGTGAAGTCTGTACTTCTAATACTACAGATAGAAATGATTATAGAAGTGGAGTTCTGATTTACATACTTTACCTAGCCAGAGGATATATTATTTATCTATATATTTTTTAAACTTTTTTTAAAGACAGAGGGACAGTGAGAGAGCCAGAGAGAGAGAGAGAGAGAGAGAGAGAGAATCAATTTTATTTAGTTTTTCATGTAGCTTTCATTGCTCTGACACTTTGCTGGGTACGTGGTGCTAGGATTCGAACTGGCATCCTTGCGCATACCAGGCAAGCACAGGAGCTGCCAAGCCACCGCTCCAGCCCCTCTATATTTTCTTTTAACCTGGCTGCAGTACAAAGATTACCAATTTGGACAGCAAACATTGGATTTTAGATCAACATTGGTCTTGGGCAGTCCAAAATCCAACTGGGGCACATGATCAGTTTCTTTGTTTCCTAAATGATTTCACAATTAGTTGAAATTTGGAAGTAAATTTATGTGTATTCCTTTAATAGACACCTTGATCTTTGCTGAAAATCTCATTTTGTTTCTGAAAAAGTATTAAATAATGAAACTTCTGTTTTCCATCCTTAAGACACAGAGTGTCTACAGAAATTTCATTTTTTTGCAGAAGGTGATTACCTTGGCTGCAAGTATTAAATGTTTGCAGCATGGAGCTTGTTCAGTAATATTTGTTGTAAATATTTATTTGGGGCTGCATGGTATCCATAGAAATGACCCCTTGCTTTCTACTGGACAGATTCAAATATTTTTCCAATTCTGATTTAACTATTAGCACATGTAAATGGGAGAGCTGAGGCTATTCACATAGTAATTAGGTCTTGGATTTTAGAAAAAAGTATCTTGATTGACTTAGCAAAAAGTCTGTTAAGTAAAAGAAAAAAAAAGTGTTGCATATCTGGATATTTAGTCTTCTCTTCCACCAGAGGAAGATTATCTGAATCTTGGGTTTTGGATGCGGAGTCTAAAATTTTCCAAATTGAAGATTATTGGGAGTCTATAAAATATTAAATTAAGAAATTCTAAGTACAGGCTTCGTGTTTGTTCATTCCTTTCTGTTCTTCTTGTTCAATTTCAGACTGCACATTCCACTTTGCTGTATCTGGGATGAAGCAAGTCAGATGCCATTAAATGGCCGGTTCAATGCCTTTTTAAATTTTCTTGACCTACTGTGGGGACCATTCCTTACATATGTTCAATAGGTTGATTCAAGTACATCATATTTCCTTGTACTATTTGTGTAATTACTCCATGACTAGAAAATAGAGTGCTTGTGTTATTACTAACTAATGCAACATTTATTATATTTTTTATTTTTTCTTCATTTGCCTCCATTCTAGAACACCCTAGTTATATCTTCTGAAGAGAAACAGTCTCCCTGTCCTGTGTTCTCCTCTCCTCACCTCTCTTCTTCTGTCTAGAGCAAGAAAGTGAAATGGGAAGAATGTGTGGTGGGAATATAATGTACTTCCAAGTCTCTAATGATTTTGGAATGCTCTGTCATCTACTCAAAAAAGCAAAGTATACAAGGAGGTCATGTTCACCTACAAGATACTACATAAGGTGACATAATAAATACACAAAATGGAAAAAAAAATCTCGCCACACATCATAAAGTAAAGGACTAATTCTACAATTATTATTATATTCTTTTTTTTAAAGAGAGAGGGACAGTGAGAGAGACAGAGAAAGAGAGAAACAACTTTATTCAGTTTTTCACATGGCCTTAGTTGCTCCAACGCTTAGTTGTGTATGTGGTGCTGGGGTTTGAACCCTTGCCAGGCAAGCGCCGAAACCGCTGAGCCACTGCTCCAGCTCCTATTATTACATTATTATGAAGGCCATAGAAGCACTGAAGTAAATTTTTCAAATATATAATTAGGTAGAAATCAATTTTCTCTAATGGGCAGTCTATTTACTTTAGAGAGCAAGGATGGTAGATCACCTAGTGTAATGAAAAGGGCCAAAGGTCTGGAGTATTACCCATCCTTTGTCACCGTACCTCCTGTAAATTATCTCCCTGACAGTGTTTAGATTTTGGTCTCAGAGGAGTCACCTATTGTCTGTAAACCTCAGTTTCCTCACCTTGCACAGTTTATGAAAGGATTAAAAATGAAGTGAGCACCTTGTAGAATATCAGGAACATGGTAGTAATGCTTCCAAAACCTAATTAGTATGAATTTGAACCAATACCACTGATATAAGTTTGGACCAATAGCAGTGACCCAAGTGCTACATAAAGACCTAGACTAGTACCCTCAGACAAAGAAAACCTGCTATTGGGTCCCCTCTTAAGAGTGTTATTCCTGCTTCTATTCTTCAATAAATCCTACTCTTACATTCACTCATCCTGGTCTGTATATTTCATTCTTTGAATTCACTAGATGAGAACACAGAAAAAAAGAATAAATTGATGGTGAGTTGCTGAGGTCTACTGCAACACTGGAGGACATAACCCACCATTAAGAGCTGCAACATTTCTCAGCTACAGATGCCTACAACCTTATGCAGATCCCGACCCACCAACAGAAGTGGAGAAACTCCAGTCTCACCAGCCAGCAGAAGTGGGCAATCAAGTTTCATCTTAAAACTTCAGTTTTGCTGGGTGTTGTGGTGCACACCTGTAATCCCAGTGGCGCAGGAGGCTGAGGCAGGAGGATCACAAGTTCAAAGCCAGATTCAGCAACTTAGTGAGGCTCTGAGCAACGTAGAAAGACCCTGTCTCAAAATAAAATATAAAAAGGACAGGGGTTAAGCACCCCTGAGTTCAATCCATGGTAACAAGCAAAAAAATAAAAAATAAAAAAAGACTTCTGTTTTAGTAGTAAAGACTTCAGTTTTAGTAGTAAATATGAGTGCTTTCTTTGCCTGGCATTTTCACTCTATATTATATTAGTATGCATCATGAGGCTACATATGAGAATTTGTGATTGAAAATAAATACTTTCTTTTTGGTAATTCATCTACCTTTCATACTATAATACATTGCTTGGGATCTTGAACTTTTTCCAATTTGCAAATTTTAGAGGTATGTAATACATTGTCATTCTTTTCTTCCCTTTATTTCTTTTTTTTTTTTAAAGAGAGAGGGACAGTGAGAAAGACAGAGAAAGAGAGAAACAACTTTATTTAGTTTTTCACATGGCCTTAGTTGCTCCAACACTTAGTTGTGTACGTGGTGCTGGGGTTTGAACCCGGGTCCTCGTGCTTGCCAGGCAAGCGCCGAAACCACTGAGCCACCGCTCCAGCCCCTCTTCCCTTTATTTCTTGTGAAGCCTCTTGGTATGCTTTTCATGTCAGTACATTTTCTTCAAACAATCCACAAATTCCTAGTTAGACGTAATGTGAATATTTTATTTATACCACTTATCATTTAAATCTCTCAAACTATGTAGGCTGAGAAAAGTGGTATTTGAAGAACTGATAATTTTGAAAGAACTCATAAATTGGAGAGGAAGTCAACCATGTAGAAATCTGAGGAAAGAGCAGGTCAAACAGAGAAAGTGGCCAGTGCAAAGGCCCTGAGGCACAAACATGTTCAGACAGGAAAAGAGGCAGATGTGTCTGGAGCAGATAGCGTGAAGAAGGGTGTTTAGGAGATGAGGTCAGAGAAGCAATCAAGTCAGATCATGTAGAGACCTGTAAACTATTGTAAGATTTTTAGATTTTACTGGGAAAAGAGAGTTTCATTGGAATGTTTTGAACTAAGGCATGATAGGATTTGGTTTACATTTTAAAAGGAGCCCTGTGCTGTTCTCCGGATTGAGAATAGACTTTAGAGGAATAAAGATAGCAGCTAGATGAACAATAATCCAGGAAAGAAATGAAAATGATTTAGACAAAAGTGGCAGAGGTGAGAAGTGACTGTGTTCTTTTGTGTATTTTGAAAGATCAGCAAGTAAAAGTTGCTGACATTTTATTTAGAGGTGAGAAAAGGAAGAGAGTCAATAAAGTGTTTTGGGGGTACTGAATATTGGACCCAAGGTCACTTAACCACTGAGCTACATTCCCAGTTCTTTTTATTTTTTATGTTGAGACAGAGTTTCTCTAAGTTGCTGAGACTGACCTTGAACTTGCAATCCTTCTGCCTCAACTTCCTGAGACACTGAAATTACAGGCATGTGCCACCACACCTGGCTAAGAAAGTACGTTTTTGAGCCAAACAACTGAAAATAGAAAAGATAGACAATAATACTGAGATGCAAAAGACTGGTAGTATACCGTGTTCAAGATGATCCGAGAATTCATTTTTTAACATGTTAATTTTGAGATATCTATTAGACATCAAGAAGGGATCCCGAATACATGGTCGGATATTGGAGTCTGAATCGTAGTATTTTAAAGTGTTGCCCCAAATTCTAGTTTCCAAAAGAAAATAATGAACTAAAAAGGGCTTTGAGTGTAGAAGTACACCACCAACCATGAATATTCCAGCTGCGCCATTTCTCTCTTCAGCTTAACAGCCTCACTTCTTGCTTGTCTACACTCGCTGTGTACCTTCTGTTCATTTCTCAGCCCACCCAACTCTGGCTTCAGTTTCAGTGTTGGACAGAAACTGCTGTCGCTGATGCTACTAATCACTTTCTGTGTTGTAAACCACTTTTTATTTCTCATAATCCTCGACACTCTCAGCATTTGACACTATTGATCACATCGGCATTGAAATGTGCTCTTTCCCCAGCTTTTGTAGATCCCCACTCTTGTCCAGGTTGCCACCTTCTCCTTCGCAGTCTCCGCTGCTAGATCTTAAAGGCTTTCTCTTAGACACTATTCTCTTCTTACCTTTTTTTTTTTAAAGAAAGAAGGACAGTGAGAGAGATAGAGAAAGAGAGAAACAACTTTATTGAGTTTTTCACATGGCCTTCATTGCTCCAACACTTAGTTGTGTACGTGGTGCTGGGGTTTGAACCCGGGTCCTCGTGCTTGCTAGGCAAATGCTGAAACCGCTGAGCCACCGCTCCAGCCCCTCTTCTTACCTTTTACTTCTGCCTTTGGCAATTTCATCCATACATGGTATCAAATATCATATACTTGTAGTGACTCAAACATTTGTGTAGCCAAAATCCTTCCCTTTCCCCTCTGCTCTATATATTCTGCTACTCACCCACTTCTCCACATTGATGCCTCCCTAACATCTCACACTCAACACATCCAAAACTATACATTCACCTCAACAAACCTGGTCCCGTTCAGTATCACTTTCTCATGAACAGGCATCACCATCAAGCCAGTTAGTTACTCCCGCCAGAAACTTGAAAATCATCCTGGACACTTCTCCCTCCTTCATTCTTCACATCTAATTAGTCATGAAGTGCTAAATCTTTCTGAAATCTGTCATCTTCAACCCCTTTGCCTTGACGTGGTATCTTCTTCTTGTCTTATGTATGGCTAGCTTATTTTTGTCACTAATCACCCTGAAACAAATTCCCACTAATGTTAGTGTAGATCCTATTATCCTGTTGATATTCCTGATAGTATTAATGACAGTCAGTAATTATCTTCACTAATTTGTGTATTTGTTTATCATCTTTCCCCAAATAGAATATAAGAAGATAGGCATCTTGCCTGCTTTGATAATTGTTATATACCCAACACCTAGTACAGGGTCTGATACACGAAGCACTTATTAAATATTGGCTGGATGAATGAATTGTTTTCTTTATTAAGTGTAATTTGATTCTGATAAGCAAATGTGACCTATGGTATATTAACAACATTTGCACTTCTGTTTGTTTTTTGTTTGCTTGTTTGTTTGTGGGGGTTTTTTCGTAGTATTGGAAATTAAACCCAGGGGCACTTTACCACTGATTTATATCCCCATTCATTATTATTTTTTATTTGGAGACAAGGTCTCACTAACTTGCTGAGACTGGTCTCAGTCTTGCACTCCTCCTGCCTCAGTCTCCAGAGTTGCTGGGATGGATCACAGGTGTGTGTCACTGCAACCAGTTACTAACAAGTTTTAAATTAGGATGGATTTAAATCAAATGTTTTCATAGGAACTATTGCGGTGATTTCGAGGGTTTTCCCTTTCTAACAGTTAGTATAGCAAATTAGATTAATAGACTCACTAGTATTAAACCATTCTTAAATTTCTACACAAAACATGATTGTTGGTATCTTATTTTAATGTATTGGTGCATTATATTTCTCAAACCAATATGACAGATATGCAAGCCTCACAGAGTCACTTTAAATATCACTATATGTGCCACACTAATGAATATTAATTTGAAAACCCTAAATACACACACACACACACACGCAAAAACAAACAGATTTCACCAATGCACTAAAATTTAAACTCCTGAAGAGTGAAACATTGGGGGATTAGAACTCTGCAAACTACATTTTAAGACTTCTTTGCCCGAGCTACCCGTCAGTTCTGGTAATAGCGGTAACTAGAGGGAAATGAGGATGTAAGCTGAGGGAATATGGACTTCCTTTGCATTTTCTACTATTCCTCTGAGATTGCCCCAGCAGTAGTACTTCTCTCCAGCACCAGAAGTGACACCAGCCTCCAGCTGCTTTTGATACTCTCAGAACCATCCTCATGCTGTCCCCTAACATGCAGCATAGCAGCAGCAGCAGCAGCAATATGATGGCCTTCCTCAGAGGACTGAGTACCAGCTCTGAGCACAGGGATCCCACAGCAGCTGGGCAGGCTTACCTCTTCAAAAGAGTGAGCAATGCTGGGCAGGGGAGTGAATGGCTGTATCACAATGACTTCAGAGGCTGAGGCATGAGCATTGCAAGTTTGAGGCCAGCCTCAGCCATTTAGCAAGGCCCTGAGCAACTTAGTAAGACCCTGACTCAAAACAAAAAAATAAAAAGGGCTAGGGATGTGGCTCAGTGGCTAAGGGCCCCTGGGTTTAGTCATCCATACCAAAAAAAAAAAAAAATCTGAGCATGAACTTTGCAGGGCCTCTCCTCTGTGTTCTTAGATTTGGGTAATGTCAGCCTCCTCCTTGTTCTCTAACCCCTGAGGGTAGTAGTTTCTTCTTTTAACAATTATGCCCACATGACTACATTCTCCCTTTTTGCTCTTTCATCCCTCCAGTGCCTGCATAATTATTTCCCTAAATTAAAATCTCTCTATTAAAATACTGACATGGTCTCCATTTCCTTAGAAGCATACTTACTGATACAACCACCTTGGTTATTAGTCCACTTGGGATTTTTAAATCTAAGTCAATTTTTGCTGGGTGTGGTAGCACATGCCTGTAATTCCAGTGGCTCGGGAGGCTGAAGCAGGAAGATCACAAGTTTGAGGCCAACCTCAGCAACTTAGCAAGGCCCTAGCAACTTAGTGAGAACCTGTCTCAAAATAACAAATAAAAAGGTCTGGGGACATGGCCCAGTGGTTGAGCTTCCCTAGGTTCAAACACTGGTATACCAAAAAAAAAATCTGAATCATTTTTCATACTTTTCATCATTGGGCAAAAATATCCATTTCATGCAGAATTGTGTCAAATATTTTCTTCTAGTTCATTCAGGTTCCTCTGTTTCTATGATGACAATCCTAATCTTATATGTAAATTATTGTATCTGTTGTAAATACTTTTTTTTCTTGTTCAGGATACCTTACTTTTTGTCCTTTTTTCTGAAGAAACATTGACCTGACCTTGAACTTACTTGTGAATTCTGCCATTTTTCTCCTTTACTGCATTTTATTTCTTTGCTGTTTTTATTGTTTTTCCTTTTTTAAAATTTGGGTTGATTATTTAATTCATTTGTTCTCATCTTTCCTACTTAGTGACAAAAGTGTTTAAGGGTATGATCTTTTCTCCAGTTACCACTTTAGTTGTTTTAAATCATTCTTTCCTAGATAGATTATATTTATGGCTATTATATTTTCTTTGGCCCAAGAGTTGTTTGAAAGTTGTAAAAGTTCTATACATTTTCTCTTATCCCTGTTTGAATTTTCGAAAGTTTCAGTTTATTGCTCTCAGTCAACTGTGGTTCAAAAAATATTAAATGGAAAACTCCAGAAACAAACAATTCACAAGCTTTAAATCGCATGTTGTTTCTGAGTAGCATGATGGATTCTTGAACCATCCTGCTTCATCTCTCCTAGGATATGAATCATCTCTTTGTTCAGTATATCTGCACTTTAATAACCCACACCTTAGTCACTTAGTAGCCATCTTGGTTATCAGGTCAACTATAGTAATATTGCAGTGCTTATATTCAGGTAACCCTTATTTTACTTAATAATGGCCCCAAAATTCAAGAGTAGTGATGCTGGCAATTTTATTACTATATATCACTATGGTTTTTTCCATTTTATTATGAGTTATTGTTGCTATTTTATTGTGCCTAATTTATAAAATAAACTCTATCATAAGTTTGTATGTATAGGGGAAAACAGTATATGTAGAGTTCAATATTATCTGGAGTTTCAGGCATCCACAGGAGATCTTGAAATATATCCTCCATAGATACTTAGGTTTTATTATATCATTGTCAGCAAATATAATCTGCATGATTTCTACTTTGGGGTATTTATTAACATTTTCTTTGCTTATGCCTTATTCCCTGAATTCTAATACACATTTATGTTACTGCCCATTTTATTGATCCTAAGACATATTTTAATGTTTCTGAAATGGTCCAAGTTATTGACAATTAATGACATTTTACAGTTATAATTGGTAACAATTTTGCTTTCTTAATGTAAAATAAGATGTTAGATCTTTCAATCTGATTGCATCCTAAATTTGATGAATATGCTTCATTGGTTTAAATCATACTAAAATTGCAACATATCTCACAATGTCTATTAAAAGATTAACAACTGTTAGGCTTCTCCCCTACATCTCCTATTGGATCATTGGTGTATTTTTATTGTATCTTGAAATAGACATAGTATTTTTGTTGATTTATGAATACATGAAAAGAAGACGTATTTCCTATTTTCAGACTATAGATTTCATAGTTGCTGTAACAGATACTATGAGCTGGAAGGCTTAAGCAACACAATATTTCTCACAGTTCTGGAGGCTGGAAAGGTCAAGATCAGGGTGCCAATATGGTTAGGTTCTGATGAGAGAGTCCTCTTTCTAGTTTGCAAATGGCTCTCTTCTTGCTGTATCCTCACATGTACAGAGAGCAGAGAAAATTCTCTCTTATAAGGGCACTAATCCCATCATGAAAGTTATACATTTATGACATGATTAAATTCCAAAGGCCCCCATCTCCAAATACAATCACTTTAGAGATTAGAATTTCAACATATGAGTTGGGGGAGCAAAGATTCAGTTCATAGCAATAGAGTTCAATATCTATGTATTCACTCAATTACCTTAATTATGTGATTCAAATCCTTTATAAAATGTTTACTTAGATTTTGATGATGGTGATAGGTAGGAAGTTGGTGGTGTACTTGATCTGTCTTACTCCAGACAGAAATGTTCATCACTTTTGAGTATGTTAACAGTTTCTCATTGTAGTCATTTTTGGTTTCTAATTTATGTATTTTTAATATATATATATTTGATAAATAAATATTAGTTTTCTATTTGAGTGGTTCATTTTATTATTAAAGATTTATTCTTTTTACCATTTTAATGCTTTCATAGTTCAATCTTCCCAGATATTTATTTTGATGGTGTATTCTCTCACTTTGTTTCAACTTGTCTGCTATGTTTTTGAGCATTCTTCTTATTTATTCATTTATTATAGGTACCAAGGATTGAACCCAAGAATACTTAACCACTGAAGTACATCCTCCTTCCTTTTTATTTTTTATTTTGAGACAGGGTGTTGTGAAATTGTTCAGGACCTCCCTAAGTTGCTGAGGTTGGCTTTGAACTTGTGAGCCTCCTGCCTCAGCCCACTGAGCCACTGGGATTAGAGGTGTGCAGCACTGTGCCCAGCCATTCTTTTAGTTTAAATCACTGTATATCAACCTTTTTTTACAGTAATTGAATGTGGACAGCTCCCATATTCCTTGGATATTTTAATTTATTTTTTGGTTCGTTGTCTTTTGTCATTAAGTGATATTTTTTCCAAAAAGAGTTTGTGGGTGCAATAGTCTCTGAGTTTTTGCATGCTTTAAGATATCTTTCTGGGTTTTTTAAATCTCTGGACAAAAGTTAGACTGGCTATAACATTATTAGGTCATTTTTCCCCTCAGAAATTTTGATACATTATAATGTTTCCCAGTTGAATGATACTGTGGAGAAGTCTGAAGTTCATCTGGTTTCTTCTAGCTTTGTTTCATGAATGCCCACAAGATTCAACATGGGGCTGGAGGAGTGTGGCTCGGTGATTACAGCTCTTGGCTGGCATGCTCGAGGACGTGAGTTCAAACTTCAGCACCCCGTACACAATGAGGTGTTGGAGCAATGAAATCCACATGAAAAACTAAATAAAATTAATTTTCTCTTTCTGTCTGTCACTGTCTCTCACCCTTAAAAAAAAGATGCAATGTATCCATGGAAGTCAGCAACATGTTTGTACTTACCAGGGTAAATCAAATTTTCCCTGATTTTGGCATGCTTTTTCAATCCACAGATTTGTGTCTTCTCTCCTTTCCGTAAAGTCTCCTTTAATTTTATCATTATTTTTTGTCCTTTATATTTTTTGGTTCTTTTTATTTTGTAGTTTACTAGCATTCTTTTGTTTCTCTTCCATAGCTGTCAGTCCTTCTCTTTACTTTCACTTATTTATCCTTTCCAATTCATATTGTACATCATGTTCAGACCTGTTTCCATAGTACTTGGTTT
>PVKS010051081.1:0-11288 GCA_004027875.1 Aplodontia rufa | reverse complement strand
ATATTAAGCCCAAGATTCTTAGGTATCAATTGCATTCACTTAGAGTATTTGTGAGAACTGAATGAGTTCATCTTTGTAGAGCATGGAATGAAGCTTGACATTGTTGTCATTATCTTTCCTACATATTTTAATCAGAGCTTTGGTCATCATGTGGTAAAATCATTTTCACACTCCATGTCTCACTAACTCTTTTGCTTCAGGCAGGTTGCCTAATGTCTTTAAGTCTTAGTTCAATTCTCTCTTAAATCATAAAATGCACTTCATAGGTTGAAGCAAGGTTTAAATGTCATAATTCAAATTTCTTAGCCTCTCCCTGTGACTGAAAGTACTCAATGGAAGTTACCTCTTCCTGTTTCAGTATTTTTAGTCATGATGAAGGTGTTCTAATCTCAGATTACAAATGAGAGAACCAAAGATCAAAGATGGTGGACAAACTGCCCAAATTCACACAGGTATTAATAGAATGACTTTGGATTCAAATACAGATATATCAACGGTCAAGATTCACTCTCTTTCCACTATGTCAAACTTGTTCTCATTAATCTTGATTATATTTTCAACATGTTAATTCAGCAATTACCACACTTTTTAAAATGTAGAATGTAATCAATAAATATTTATGGATTGGTTTTATCCAATAAAACCAAACTTACAAATCAGCAAAGTAAAAGGTATGGTTTAGAAGATGCCAAGAAATTTCTTCTTCCACAAATGAAATGGAAATTCACCCTTCATCAATACACTAACAGATTATACTTCACAATTAATGATTCTTTTCTCTGTTTCCATAAAAATGTAAATAGCCTATAAGAATCATTTGTACATTTGCATAAGATTTGTTTATTTTCTTCAGTATTGGCTTTGTCATTTTTATTGTTATTGCTTTCAGAAAGCAGATTTTGAGTAAGATACTTAGGACCAAAAAATGAGTACCTAATGGAAAAAAGTAATAGATTGTGCCTAAATCCTTTAATATGACCTATATACATATGACCTCACATAATCTAGCTCCTTATTATTTCTGAAAATTTATCTCTCACTACTTCTCTCCTCCAATTCTTACAAGTTAGAATTATTTTTTTGTTCTCAATTAGTGTCTACAGTGAACCTGCACATTTCTATGTGACTTTTATGCCCCCTATGGAGGGGAGAATACTTGCCCGTACCACACATTACAAGCCTGTCCATATGCATGATTGAGCAAGGGAATATGAGTTCAAGAGATGGTGATTCAGTCATTTCTGGCTTTTCTCATTGTCATGAGAACCAATGTCCCAATTAGGAAGTACTCTTTCAGAATTAATCCCAAAAAGGAGACTTGGGGAGCAACACCACAACTCAATAGCATGTCACCTGCAACGTGATAAATTTGTTGTGATAACCCACTGAAATTGTGTTGTTGGTACTGTACCACAATAGTGCAAGCTGACTGAATACTATTTTAACTTCCTTAATTGTATTGCACTTCTCATTTCTGCCATATTGTTCTGCCATTTCCTTTGGCTTGTAATCATACTTGTTCTCCATTTTTCAACGAGGTATCTCTACCCTAGCCCTTGTGCCTCAGCTTCCTGATTCCCCTGCACTATGTTAATATCCTTCTTATGTGCTTCCATAGAAACCTCTCATCATATTATCATGCTGAATTGCAATGCTTATTTATTAGTCTGTATTCTTCCTGAAACTGATATTTTCATGAAAGAAGGGACATCAATGCTTTGTACTGAGTTTACTATGTGAATAAATAAGTGAATGTTTAAGTAACAAAAAGAGGAGAGATTGATGAAAGCATATAGTCTTTATACTCTAAGATATTTGGACCAATTGCTGGATCTTTCACTTGCTGGTAGGGCTATATGACTCTTATGTGACATTCAAAGCAAAATGAAAATGTGAATCACCTTGTTTAAAAAATGATTAAGAATTTCAATATGACAGCAGCACAGAACTGAACCAAGAATGGGCCCTTCTAAACATAGAACCCTGTGCTGCTGTACAGGTTGCGTGTCCACAAAGCCAGTCCTGCTTCCTATCTGTATAAACTTGGGCAACTGAGCTAACCTCTTTGTTTCTGCTTTCTTATGTGTAAATTTAGATTAAAATAGAATTACTGTGAAAATTAAATGATTAAATATACATGAAACCTCTATAATGGTGAATACTATAAAAGGACTGTACTTATAGATAGAGAAACTATGGAAATGAAAGGCAAATTTAGGTTATTTCAAATTTTGCTTAAGGTTTCCTATAGGTTACAGAAGATTGTTCAGGCCAAATCTAAACCAGTGCTTTAAATTGGAGGTGATTTTTTTGCCTCTCAAGGGACTCTTGACAATGTTTGGAGACATTTTTGGGGGCATAACTGGGATACAACTACAAGCTAATGGATATACACCAGCGGTGTTGCTAAAATCCTGTATACAGACAATGCCCTCGCCCCCAGCAAAATAACTGGTCAAAAATGTCCACAGCACCAAGGCTAAAAAACCCTGAAGTAAATTGATTTTTGGACTTCCAAGGACAAATAACTGAAGTTTACAGCCTTTCATATTCTCCATCCTTAAAAGACATCCAACAACATCTGAGTCTACTACTTTGCAAGAACGTTGTAAAGTTTAGGGGGAAAGAGCCCAGCTCTCGGAGGGGAAAAGGGTTCTATTATAGCCCGAGGTGTTATTATCAAGCTGTGCTGACATTTTCACTCTCAGGAAGCCAAATGTTCTACTTGGAAATGATAATTTCCCTCCACTAAATGAGCATTTTGCTTCCCAGAGGGAGTAATTTTATTCACCTTTTGCTATCATTGGATCGGGCCCATTACAGCTGTTGTTCTTCCTTTATTTGAAATTTCATTGCACACATAACAACAGAACCTCTCCTGGAGGAACGTGCAGCCCTGCAGTAACAAGCCACACACATGTGCCCACGTGTAAACAATCTGCTAACCCAACTGGCCTGGGTATTTATAAATGCAGTCCTGATATCTGAATGTGTTTCACTGAGACTATTCAGTTCAACAGAAAGAAGTAATGTTCTTATGAGTCATAGTTCACACCAGCCACTCTTCCAATTCCCTATGTGAGTTAACAGATAAATGGTAAAGCATAATTCTGATTTTCTATTTATAAAGTAAAATTTTTAGAAACTAATTGGAATGGCCATGGAGGAAGGGGTAAAGTAACAAGGAAAACAAAAATGAAAATGCTGGGTAACCACAGATGCACTCAACCTATACTCTCAAATGCCTTAAATGTGTAATTAATCAATGGTTTGTGCATGAACACTGCACTGCTTGCATAAAATAAGAATAGAACCACATTATTGCAATTAGAAGGAACTAATGTCAGTGCATGAGCTCCCAGATGTTCAGATCAATTGCTTTCTAATGAAATCTGTGTTCACAAAATAATCCCAGGATAGAGAGTAGTAGCTGGGGAAAGCTTTACCTAATACGAGTATTGTGTCACAGTCCTGCTTTTTTCTCCCCTTTGTCTGACAGCTGAGTAGCAGAGCTGCCACTGGCATACTGTGCAGGGCATTGAAGGTGAAAGCTGAGAGGAAGATGAGCTGCTTGCTGTGAAGAGAACTGCAGAGCATGAATCAACTTATCAAGTTCTATCAGTGCCTGCACAGGGGAACATGTAGGTATGAGAACAACTTTTTCTGGCTTTTTCTGTGACCAACAGAGGTGGAGTGGCCAGACAACAGTAGTGAGGATAGCAAATGCTGTGGAATGTGCTGGGTGCCATAGGGTCAGGAAAGAGGCCTCGGCCTTCCACTTTCCAGTGTTGGCACTGCTTCTGTTTGGATGTTAGCAGGATAGGCCTCTGTGGGGCAATGGAAGTAAAAAGGTGATAAGGACAAACACCTGGGCTCCAATTTCCAACACTCTAGCTATTTGACCTAGTCACTGGATATCTGGGTATAAATTTCCTCCTGTGTCAAATGAAGCTAATAATACTTTGATGATAGTACTGTTGTGAAGATTAAAAGAGTTGATAAATAGAAAAACTCATAACACTTAGCATATAGCTGTCAGTGGATGCCTAATTATTCATTTGTAGGAAAATGATTTTTCCATACTTGGGATTGTTGACCTATGAATTTACTCCTTCCCCAAGTCTATGCTTGAGTCACTAAACAGTGCTCACTATTCTCTTAAATGTCATATTCTTTTATCTCTTAGCTACTCAGTTAGGGCCGCTGTTCTTCAGTTGGTGAAATATCTGTGAATGACCTTCAGTTCATCACTCACATGCATTCTACCTACACTGCTAGCAATGCTGGCTTTCATAACTGTGTCTGGCCTTCAGCCATGTAGAAATTATAGATAGGAGAATGTGAGTGAACATTGTTTATTAGGTAAACTTTTGTATGATGGTTAGTTAGTTTGGTTCAGGGTAAAAAGGAAAGAAAAACATGACTCAAGTGGTTCCTTCTCATTACAGGCCTCTTTCTTGTAAACTGATGGATCTATTGCCTGGGGCTATGGTGGCATAAGGTTAGAGGAAAAAACTGGAGGAACTGAACCAATTTAGCCTGTCATCCCCCAATCTATGTATAAGCATCTGTCTGTCTCTATACACACACAGTTTTCTCCTGCCTTTATCATAAATTTATGTCTTAAAATCTATAGTGACTTTGAGGTACATTACCCTGAATAGCATACTCACTAAATAATGAATAATGATATTTCATTTTCCATAAACTTTGCTTCTTATGTACTTGGTATGAAAATCCATGTAAATAATCATACAATCAAAACAAATGAGAACATTTGTTATTTTTCCAAAGAAGTTAGACTTACTGCTTCTGTCAAACAAACTAAACTAAACTACCATGTGGCATTCAAAAACCTAAATTTATGAACAAATGATATTAGGTACCTGATTTGTCCATGTGACTTTTTTTTAACAGCATTTAAGACCAGCAAAGGACCTTATTTCCATTCTCATTATCCTTTTCTTTATTCCATATATTCAGTGATTAGAATCACTTTTTTAATTCCTTCAAGATTAATACTTAAACATGCCCCCCAAGAGTTGCTATACCAACTTCTCAGGCGCTGTCAACCAAATGTTGCTGTGTCTTTTGCCAATGTTGTTCTATCGGGCCAGAATCTTCAGAAATATAAAAGTGCATGAAGGAATAAATTGTCAGACCTAATGTGGATTGTGATCAGCTATTTTGTTGGAGTCTTACTTTGTAGCCTCCTTATGTCTTCCTTCTCTTGTTTTCATATGTAGAACTAGATAGAACTGCACCAAAAAGCAGCTGCATAATTAGCAGCAATTAACCCAGGGTGGGATTTAACAAAGGCAATACAATACTCAATTTTGTCTTCTATTCCCAGTGATTCAGGCAGAATACTAACTCTGTAATGCTAAGAGAGGCTAAATCAGGGACTGCTGTCAGAACTAATATAAGAAAATAATTGTGGAGTAAACTTAGATCTGATTCGAGGCTTAGGCTAGTTGTTTTTTGGAAAATGCTTCTTCCATTGCTAATAAAAGTGATGCTTCAGTGACTTTTCTAGATCCGCTGTCCAATGACAGGATTAAAAATCAAAGATTGCATGGTTATAAAGAACAATTTTTGTTGTTGTTATCATCTGTCCACCATGTCATATTGATTATAAATGACCAGGTCACCTTTGATTAATGCTAGGCAATCGACAATCAGTGCCATGCAGGTCCTGCTATTTGGCAGCACTTAGGACCCACCTGGCTTCCTGAGAAATACTGGCAGTCTTATGTTATCCAGCCCCACACCAGCTTTTACCCAGCTTCTACCTCTCCTGTTCACCACCTAACAAGTTAGGGTACTAATAAAGCTCCTAGGTCAATCAGCAGAGTCCAGGCCAAATGACCACATGGTAGGTTTTGCTTCAGGGGAAGTTAATGGCCTCATGTGATGGTGAGATCATCCCTAGCCTTTCAGGAGCGGAGACAGTGCTATTGAATTAGCTTTGCAAAGGATCCTCTTTCAGCCTAATCAACATTTGCAGAAAGAGGAATTAGATTATACAGTCTGTAAATGATGCTAGCCACCTTGTATAGCCAGACATTGCTGCTTAAGATCACCATGGAGAATGGACTCTATTTGTACAGTCAGGTCAGGACTGAGTACATATTTACCAGCAATGATGACAGTTCATTTCAAGTGCTTGGCATGTTTACTTTGAGAAAGAAAAACAGGTCAGATCCCTAAAATTTAAAACATAAAATCACTTCCTAAATTCAGGCTCAGATTAAACAGCCTTGAGACAAATACAGATTTTACCTTCTTGATCTTGAAATTCTTGGTTGCTGAAATCTGTGAGGTCTTAGAATTTATTGAGTTTGTTCCTCTTCTAAGCAAATAACACTTTTCTTTCAAGGTCTCAGATTGTTTAGTTCACTTGGGTAGAACATAGTATTAATATAATTTCTCATGCAACAACTGCCCTTGTTCTGTTCCAGAACCATGAATTTCGTCCTTGTACCTATTCAGGAAAAATTCCCATTGCTGATCATAGAAGTTTGAATGAAACAGCTCAAACCTGTGATTACCTTTGGTATATATATATAAAAAGAAAACATTAAATAATACAGCTCAGCCATATGCAGAAATTTTGTGTGTTATGTGGGATGGTGCATTTCACTACATTAAGTGGAAAGGAATTGATGCATTTGAGGTTTCTGAAAGACTAAGTTTTTGAAAGTAAATTTTGATTTTTGAGTACAAATACCTGCACAAGTACTTAATAAATGCCTAGTGAGTAAATGAGTGAAAGAAATTTCAGCTCTGAGATTTTGAACCAAAATATGATCTATTTTGGAAAAGGATACATGTGCTGCAGAGAAGAAGGTGTATTCTGCTTAGGATGGAAAATTCTATATATGTCTTTTAAGTCAATTTGATTTATGGAGTTATTTATGCTGGTGATTTCTTTATTGATTTTTTGTTTTGATTATCTATCCAATGGTGATAACAGAGTGTTGAAGTCTCTCAGTATTATGGTGTTGAGATCCACGCGTGGTTTGATGTCATGGAGTAATTTATTCACATAGTTGGTGCACTGTTGTTTGGAGAATAATATTAACTATGGTTATTTCTTCCTGTTGAAGGGTTCCTTTTAGTACTAAATAGTGGCCTTCTTTATCTTTTCTGATTGATTCATGTTTGAAATTTACTTTGTCAGATATAAGTATAGCGACACTGGCTTGTTTTCTTGCACCACATGCATGGTAGGTTTCTTTCCAACCTTTCACCCTTAATCTGTGGATGTCATTGCCTGTGAGGTGAGTTTCTTGTAAGCAGCATATGGTTGGATTTTATTTTTTGATCCACTCTGCAAGTCTGTGTCTTTTGAGTGGTGCATTTAGACCATTCATATTCAGTGTTAAGATAGAAGTGTGCAGATGTTTCATAATCATTGTGTCTTACTTAGCTATTTCTGTGGTTGCCTTGGTTAGTTCTTGCTGGGTGATACTTTCACTGAATTTCTTCAGTTTGTGGGTTTTGGGTATCAATTGCTTGTTCTTCTAAGTATTTCCTTGAGAATTCTTTGTAGGGCAGGTTTACTGTTGACAAATTCTGCCAGTTTTGTTTTATCATGGAAAGTTTTTAGTTCTCCATCAAATTTGAAGCTGAGTTTGCTGGGTATAGAATTCTAGGCTGCATGTTGTGGTCATTTAGACATTAAAAGATATTATTCCAAGACCTTCTTGCTTCCAGCATTTGGGTTGAGAAATCACAGACAATTCTTATTGGCTTGCCTCTGAATGTGATTTGGTGTTTCTCCCTTGCTGTTTTTAATATAGTTTCCTTGATGTCTCTGTTGTACATTTTTAATATGATATGTCTTGGTGAGTTTCTCTTTTGATCAGGCCTATTGGGTGTCCTGTAAGCTTCCTGGATGAGCATGTCAGATTCTATTTTTATATGGGAAAAGTTTTCTTTCACGACCTCTCTGAGAATATTCCTCATATCATTGTTGTGTTTCTCAATTTCTTCCTGTATTCCGATTACTCTCAGATTGTTCCTTCTCATTTCATCCCAGACATTCTTGAAATACTGGTCCTGATCTCTTAATTGTTTTTCTTTTTTGGTGTCAGTGAGTTCTAGCTTGATCAACCTGTCTTCATTATCAGAAGTTCTTTCTTCAGTTGTAGAGGTTCTATTTTCTACTGAAGTTAGTCTATTATTAAGTACTTGCATGGTCCCTCTCATGTCATTGACTGCAGATTTGAGGTCTGTAACTTCCTTTTTGAAAAAGTAGAAATTATCCCATGTGTCCTTTCAGATGACAATGCTATGACCCTAATGATCAACAGGAATAATCATAACAGAAAGCACACATAGTCATGGAGATTAAATAATACTCTATTAAATGAAGAATGGATCCAAGAAGATATGAGAGAAATAATCCAAAAATTCTTGGAAGAGAAAGAAAATGAAGACGTAACATATCGAAACCTCTGGAAGAGCATGAAAGCTTGCCTAAGGGAAAATTTATAGCACTGAGTGCCCACATTAAAAATGAAGAGAGATTCCAAATAAATAAGCTGATGCTTCATCTCAAAGCCCTTCAAAAGGAAGAAGAATCAAATCCCAAACCCAACAGAAGACAGAAATAATCAAGATCAGAGCTGAAATCAATAAAATTGAGAACAAATAAACAATAAAAAGAATTGATGAAACAAAGAGCTGGTACTTTGAAAAAATAAACAAGATAGATAGGCCCTTAGCGAACCTCAACAAAAGAAAGAGAGAAATGAAACAAATCAATAAAATCTTCAATGATAAGGGAGTGATCACCACCAACCCCAAAGAAATACAACGAATTACAAGATCATATTTTGAAGACCTGTACTCCTCAAATTTTGATAATTCGGAAGAAATGGATAAATTTCTTGACACATACAATATCCCTAAATTGAATCAGGAGGATACTGAATTCCTAAATAGCCCAATCACAGGCACTGAAATCCATATCACAATTAAAAGTCTACCAAACAAGAAAAGCTCAGGACCTGATGGCTTCTCCACTGATTTTTACCACACTTTTGAGGAGGAACTAGCACCTCTCCTTATTAAGTTATTTCAAGAAATTGAAAGGGAGGGAATACTCCCATCCACTTTTTATGAAGCAACCATAACTCTGATACCAAAACCTGACAAGGATACATCAAAGAAAGAAAACTACAAACCAATATCCCTGATGAACTTGGATGCAAAAATCCTTAATAAAGTTCTAGCAAACCATATTCAAAAACTTATAAAGAAGATAATCCATCATGACCAAGTGGGCTACATTCCAGGAATGCACGGATGGTTCAATATACGCAAAACAATTAACATAATTCACCACTTAAACAGAATCAAGAACAAAAACCATATGATCATCTCAATGGATGCAGAAAAGGCCTTTGATAAAATCCAGCACCCTTTTATGTTCAAAACTTTAGAAAAGATGGGGTTCAAAGGATCATTTCTGAACTATGTAAAGGCTATATATACTAAACCCTCAGCTAATATAATACTTAAAGGAGAAAAGCTGAAAGCATTTCCACTAAAATCAGGAACAAGACAAGAGCTGTCCACTCTCACCACTTTTATTCAGTATCGTTCTTGAGACCCTAGCTGGAGCAATTAGGTAAGAATAAGAAATCAAAAGAATAAAAATAGGAAGAGAGGAAGTCAAATTCTCTCTTTTTGCTGATGACACAATCCTGTATCTTGAAAATCCAAAAAACTCCATCAGTAAACTGCTTGAACTCATAAATAGATTTAGCAAAGTAGCATGATACAAGGTCAACATGCATAAATCAATAGCTTTCCTATACACTAATAATAATAGGACTGAAGAAGAAGTCAGGAAATCAGTCCCTTTCAAAATAGCTTTGAAAAAAATAAAATACTTGGGAATTAACCTTACAAGGGAAATCAAAGATCTCTTCAACGAAAACTATCGGTCATTGAAGAATGAAATCCAAGATGACCTAAGAAGATGGAAAGATCTCCCATGCTCTTGGTTAGGAAGAATTAATATAATAAAAATGGCCATTCTACCGAAAGCTTTATATAGATTTAATGCTATCCCTTTAAAAATACCTATGTCATTCTGTAGAGACACAGAAAAAGCAATTCTCAAGTTCATTTGGAACAATAAGAAACCTAAATTTTCAAAACACTACCAAACAAGAAAGACGAAACAGGTGGTTTTGCCATACCAGATTTAAAACTACACTACAGAGCTGTAGTAACAAAAACAGCATAGTACTGGTATCAAGATAGGAAAGAAGACCAATGGAATAGAATAGAAGACCCTGAAACAAACCCTCAAATCTTTAAACATCTGATTTTTGACAAAGGGGGACAAAATATTACATGGAGGAGAGATAGCCTCTTCAACAAATGGTGCTGGACAAACTGGACAGCCACTTGCAGAAAGTTGAAATTAGACCTATATCTT
This sequence comes from Aplodontia rufa, assembly GCA_004027875.1. Lineage (NCBI taxonomy): Eukaryota > Metazoa > Chordata > Mammalia > Rodentia > Aplodontiidae > Aplodontia > Aplodontia rufa. Next base: position 829 of record PVKS010051081.1, on the reverse strand, counting down.
TCTCCTTGCATGAGAATCAAATCAAAATGGATCAAGGAGCTAGGAATTAAACCAGCTACCTTGTAACTGATGGAAGGCAAATTAGGTCCAACATTTCAGCATTTGGAAGTAGGCAAAGACTTTCTCAACATGTCTCTTAAAGTGAAGGAAGTAAAGTAAAAAATCAGTGAATGGGATGCCATAAAGCTAAAAAGCTTTTGTACTGCCAAGGAAATAATCAAAAGAGTCAAGAGGTTTCCTACGGAAATGGAAAGAATCATGGACTATGATTCCTCACACAGGAGACTCATATCCAGAATCTACAAAATCCACACAAACCTCAACTACAGAAACACAAACAACCCAATCAATAAATGGGCCAAAGAGCTAAATAGAAACTTCTCAACAGAAGACATTGATCAAACCAATGAATAGATGAGAAAGTGCTCTAAATATCTAGTAATCAGAGAAATGCAAATGAAAACCACATTAAAGTATCACCTTACACCAGTCAGAATGGCAAAAATGAAGAAAATTAACAATAATAGATGCTGGAGGGGCTGTGGAGAGACAGGCACACTTACACACTGTTGGTGGAGCTGCAGACTGGTACAGCCCCTCTGGAAAGCAGTGTGGAGAAGCCTCAGAAAACTAGGGATGAGCCCACCATAGGACCCTACTATTCCACTCCTGGGAATCTTTCCAGGGGATTTAGAATCAGCACATTATAGTGACACAGCAATATCTATGTTCATAGCAGCTCAATTTACTATTGCAAGATTATGGAAACAACCCAGATGTCCCTCACTGGATGAATGGATCCAAAAACTGTGGTACATATATACCATGG
>PVKS010051080.1:0-11291 GCA_004027875.1 Aplodontia rufa | reverse complement strand
AACATTTCTGCACAACATGTTATGATGCTACATATTATGTAAATAATATGTGTGAGTGTATATATGTGTACACTAATCCCATGTATGTAGAATACCATTCATAAAAAAAGAACACAGGAATTATTTTTTAACTTTTAAAAGGTTCATTATTCTTATCCAAAAAATCACATGCACAATGTGATTTTAAAATATTGCACACCGTAGGAGCTGGAGCAGTGGCTCAGCAGTTACGGCGCTTACCCAGTATGCACGAGTACACATGGGTTCAAACTCCAGCACCCAGGTACACAGCTAAGTGTCAGAACAGCGAAAGTCATGTGAAAAACTCAATAAAAATTGATTCTCTCTCTCTCTCCGTCCTTCTAACTTTAAAAACAGTATATTGCACAGTGTAGAATGGTAAGATCAGGCCGATTAACACATGTGTGGTCTCACGGGCTTCTCTTTTGTGACAGGAACATTTAAAAGTGCCTCTCTTGGCAATATTCTGGTATACAATACTTTGCTATTGGTACGAGTTACTGCTACACAATAGTTCTCTTGAACTGTTGCACCTAGTTTAACTTGGTATCCTTTGATCAAGCTCTCCGGAATGCCTGTGCACCTTCTGCAATTACATGCAAAAATCACTCCCCCAGGCTCGCAGGAGTGGAGGGCTTGATTGCCCAGCATGAACAGTCCCTGCAGTCCTGCCCAGGCTACTCCACTCCCACATCACAGAATTACACCTTGAATCCACCAGGGCATGCCAACTGGCATTTACAAACTCACAAGCTCCCCAGGAAAATGCCCTGTTCTCCATGCCCCTCATGCCCCCACGGGGAGACCTCGCAGTGCTAACTCCCAGGACTGCACATATAAATCCCTTGTCGTTCAGCCCAGCTACCCAGGAGTTTACAGTGGAAGGAAGCAGTGGGAAGCTTCCACCCACCCAAGAGCGTCCCTTGTCCAGTGACCTGAGGTCAGGGCTATTATTCCTGCCCGTGGCCAAGGGTGCATTTTTCCCAGCTTGCATGAGCCCTCCATGCCAAGCAGAAAGCTTCAGCTCCTGTCCCCTGAAAGGTGTGAGATTGCATCCCCCTGCACCCTCCACTCCTCCCTGGCCAGTGGAGGAGCTCACAGCCTGTTAATTTATCAACGGGGGTGTCAGACCTGAACACCAGCGACATCCTGCTCTAATGGGAAAGCTCATCTAGAGGATGTCTGCCGTGGGGTAAGAACAGAGCTCCCGTTCATTCCTCCAGCAAATGGGCAAGAGGGAAAGCACACTTGCTTCCTGGGTGTTGGGAAAAACATGATGCTGTGAAGAAGTGGAACCAACAAGGACATCAGAATCCTGCGAAGGCAGCAGGTAACTTAGCCGATACTGTGTGATATTGACGGTGGATGAGTCAGTCAGCGTACATCGGAGCTGTGGCCAAAGACAAACCATCACCTAGCACTCATTCACTATTTTAGGTTCATTTTCACATAAAGATGATGTTGCACAATTTTAACAGAAAGCCCATAATCCACAATTGCTACTGAGGCTCCATCGATTCACCTTTTGGCACTGATTTGGTAAACAGTACTCAGTTCTCTGTATGCGTAACAGGGCTTCATTTAATACTCTGTTTAATGGCAGGGAAAGGTGAAATCTGACTGTACTGTCTACTTAGTGATTTCATCAGGAATAATGTTTTGCTGTCATCTAGACTGACAAGAGATGTTATACAACACTGAGGTTGCTTTTAAAACATGCAGAGCAATGCAATTTGGCAGCTGTAACAATTTCTGTCCACAATAACTGTAGTCTTCACCAGAAGGGGTCGTAGGAACTGGGCAAGTGGCATATAAAGTCCCAGAGGCTCAAGAGGCTGAGGCAGCAGGATTGCAAGTTCAAAGCCCGCTTTGCCAACTTAACCAGACCTTGTCTCAACATTAAGAAAAAAAGTGGTGGTGGGGGCTGGGGATATGGCTCAGTGGTTAAGGACTCAGTGGTTAAGTTCAATCCCTAGTAACAACAACAACAAAAATCGAAAGGCTTTTCCAAATGCTGTTAAAAAACATGCTTCAATTTGGACAAAAAGAGTTCTGAACAGCCTGATTCCTCAGAGTCCTAGACCCAGGATGGAATTTCAAGCAACCAATGACCAATGTAGTTTTGAAGGACATGGCATGCAAGCCCCTGCTCTTCCTAGATCATCTTCACTGTTCTGGATTTGGCAAGTTCCAGGAGAGGAGAGGAATTTGCATTATGTCCTGAAGTGTGAAAAAAAATGAATTCATATTTGAAATGAGCTCATTGGCATTCCCAAAGTGCTTAATTCCTTTTCCAGATTGAGCTAGCCACAGCTAGTTTGTAGGGTGGAAAGACCAAAAGTGCAGAGGCTTGGAGAGATGAAAGAGTGGGGTAGGGATGTGTGGCTCCCAGGGGGTGGAGGAGCTTGACACCTCTGCAGGCAGCCCTGCCCAACTAAAAGCCTTTTCCCACCTCAGGAAGCTCTTCCTCCAAATCCCTCTATTATCTCTCTCCTCCCAAGGTGTCAAACAGCCCTTCCCCACACTCCAAATGCCAACAGCAATAAGAAACTTTAGCAGCTCCACAAGGACCATAAACCAAACTCAAGAGCCTTTGAGCTCATTTCTTTAGAACAACAAACCAGGGGTCTGGAATTATTATTTGACCTGAGAAGAATCCAGGAGACACTTTCACCTTTATGCAATTGGAAAAAACCAAAAATCGTATGCAAATCTGGCGAGCAATTGCAGAAAACATTTCCGGAAAGCCTCAACTGAGTTTTTTTGTCATCCGAGAAGTATTATTCTTAACTTTTTTGTTGAGATGGAAAAAGTACCTCCTAGGCCTGTTTTCTGTTTTGTTAGCATTCCTGTGATCCTGTGAAGTGAAAGGCTTAAAACCATCAAGCTTCACAGATCAAATATGAGAGAACCCTAAAATTAATAAACACACCCATCAAGTGATGCTATCAATTTATCTACTCTTTAGGGTCTTAGCACGTAGATGGTCCAAAGGAGAAGCCTGAAACTAAGGAGTTTATACCAAAATGTACACACCCAGTTCCTGTGCAGCTTGTAATTCACACCCAGAAATCCATGACTCACCTCTAAAATGGGGGAGAGCCGGGAGCCACAGAGAAATTCTAAATGGATTTTCCCAGGTGTACTGTGACATTTATAAACTTATTTTTCCTCCCTAGCAGCCTCTGTCTGTCTTCTCTTCCCTTCCTGCAATCAGGGGCATTGCGTCTAATGCCAAATCTTTGTTCACACTGTCCCCTTGGATCGAACATTCATTCGCTCTTCCCAAGAATGACTGGAAAAGCATTTGGAGGCCACGAAAGGAAGTGGAGAAGATGAGTGCAGCATCCTGGGATAACTGCGCATCCCATCCAAGAAGTGAACTTTCCAAAATCCTAGCGCTGTGGATTTGGCACCGCTCCATGAGCACAAAGCTACTTTCAAAGGTTGATAGAGGGAGAGAGAGAGACTCCCAAGTACTGGACGCAGAGGAGAGTCTTGAGTATTTTGTAACATAATGCTTTCCACATTTCCCTGGGTGTCATCTGTAGCCCAAAACTTGTGGTCATATATAAACCGATCCTGTGCTGGCTGAAACTCCCAGGCAGAGAGGCAGGATCTGCAAGGGGTTCCTGAAATCCTGCGCTTCAGGAAAGGCTTGGGAAGCGTCCCTCCATAGCCCCCCCATTCAAAGATAGTTGCACAAGGAATACTAGGGCAGGAAAGAACGTCAGTGCAGCTCTCCCTGCGGGTGGAGCTGGACTTTCCAGCTGCACACCGAGCGGTGCAGTCATCAGGATGTTTTAATGTGACAAGCCATGTCATCGGTCTCTGAAGTTAAGCATTTCCATCTCAACAATCCAGGGCACAAGTAGTGAAGGGACATCTCTCCCAGAGTGTCATCTAAAATAGCTGACAAGAACAACTTCAAGGAAGGAAATGTCTGTTTGGGGCTCATGGTTTCAGAGGTTGAGTACTCAGGTGGCCCACTTCACGAGTCTGGGACCAAGGTACATCATGGGGGAAGGGTGTAGAGGAGGAAAGGGGCTCAGGACGTGGTTCAGGAAGCAGAGAAAGGGAGAGAGCTCTGCTCACCACAGACAAAATACAAACCCCAGAGGCACAGCCCAGTGACCACCTCCTCCAGCCACATGCCACCTGCCCACAGTGACTACCCAGTTAGTCCATTCGAGCTGGGAGGGGCTGATTATGTTACAGCTTTCTCTCACACTCCAATCATTTTACCTCCCACATTCCTATATTATGACACAGATGGCTTTGTAGGACACTTCGTATCCAAACTATAAGAGTTGTGCTAATTTATATGCCTTTACTGTCATGATCAAAACTTTTTTTTTCAGACTGGTTTGTTTAATCCAAAAGCCAACTAGCCATTTCAGTTTATAGGGTCAGCAAATCATTACAATTGACCACTGACTTCCTCTGTATCTGGTTTGATGTTGCAGAATTTAATTTGCACTCCAGAAGAATTCATTTGGCTGAGGTGGCATAACTCAGTTTAACCACATCTTCATGGTTTCCTTGTTAAAGTAGATGCTAAGGAAATCAAGATGCGTACACCATGTGTTCATACAAGCTAAAGCAGGCAAAAAGGTCTAATTACAAAAATGTAAGATGACATTAATTTTCAGAAATGTCTGTTCAAGGATAGGAGAAGAAGGTCTACTCTTTAAGGAGACATTAGGATATTTCAACATGTGCGGGTAATAATCACATCCAGCCTCCTTCATCCACTGGCTGCACACCCCACTCACCCAACCTGCAAGTAATGACTCTTCTACATGCAGGTTGGCTCTGTTTAATTTCCATGGAGAAGAGAGAACCTGTGTATTTCACTTAAAATGATGTCCTCCAGTCCCGTCGATTGCGTTGAAAATGACAGCGTTTGATTTTTCTCATGGCTGAATAGTATTCCAATACATACATGCGCCACATTCCCTCTATAGATTCATCTGTTGATGGACAGACACACAGTCTGATTCTATATCTTGGATACTGGATTAAAGTCATTCTTGCAGAATCAACTGAAGTAACATCTCACTCTCCTTCAGGGAAAGAGCAAACCAAAGCTACAATAAGAATCATATTTTCTTTATAACTTTTTTTCTCCCCTTTTCAAGGTGGATCATGGAAAAATGAGATTAAAAAAAATTGAGGGGCCAGGGGCTGGAGCAGTTGCTCAGTGGTTACAGTGCTTGCCTGGCACGTGCAAGTACGTAGGTTCCAACCCCAGCACCATGTACATAACCAAGTGTCAGAGCAACAAAAGTCACAGGAAAAACTAAATAAAATTGATTGTCTTTTTCTCTCTCTGTCACTCTCTCTTTAAAAAGTGAGGGTCTTGAATGCTAGCCCATTTCTAATGTTGCCTATTGCCTACTTTTATACTTTATAAAAGGAAAGAAAGGTAGGAGGGTGGAAAGGTTGCGAGCCCCAGAAGCCAGAAGACCTGGGCTCCTCTCCTACAACTCAGATGGGGTCAAGCCAACTTCCTTTTAAAAGAACATTCATTAATTCACATATTAATACAAATAAACTACACAACACCCTTTGTTCTCAACACCTGTCAACTAGAGAGTTTCTGTTTCATAATTCTGCAAACATCAAAATGCACAATTATGGAACAGTGTTTGTGCAGCATGAACATCACAGTGAGCATAATTAGTAATGTGTAACTCAGAGATTGCTTCAATGACCAGCTAAGCTGAGATCAACTGTGGAACAGAAAGGTAGACTCTGTATCTGGTGTCCTCAAGAAGCACCTGTTCATGAGAGTGTTGGTCCTCTGGTCCCTCATCCTTACTTCTGTATGCCCTTTCATCCCCCATGGCCATACCCAAACGTATCACCATTTGCAGCCATGGATGGAGATGTGAGTCTCGCAGCCCCGCAGCCTCCAGCTCGGCATGGATGCTGGGCACTTGATCCGTGACTCCTGCAAAGTTTCTCACTTTTGGAGCAACCGGCATTTCCAGCCAGGTAACTCCCTGTTCAGCAGCAGCTGTTGAGCTGCTTAGGGGATTCTACACTCCAATGGCCAGAAGCCTCTTCCTCTTCCAGGTGTGAAAACCCAAATGCATAATCGCCTGGACATTGCAAGTGTCCCATGGCAGGCAGAACCCCATTGAGCTGAAAGCCACAAGGCCAGTGTGATGAGGCACCCACTGCTGAATCGCAAGCAAGGTAAAGGTATTGGAATTTCAAAGGGAAATGCAGTGGGTAGTTACCATGATGAATGGCACAGTCTTAAAATATCCTGAGATTACTATAAAAAGCCAGAGAAGGCAGTTAGCAATTGTGTTACAATGATGTCCATAAGGTCTTGTCTTCTTCTGGAAGAGCTGGGATGGGTTAAACAATGTCAGCTTTGGTTTTACTTCCACATAATTGTTCATTTGCTGCCTGGAGCTCAGAACAGAGAGGGAGTTCAGAAGCTCTCAATGCATAAAGAGGCAGGAAAGTCACATAGATGGGGGAGGGATCTCCATGGGGTTCTCCATCCAGACCTGCCCCCCATGGAGGGAGTAATGAGATGAACAGACACCTACCAGCAGCAGGGTCCAGAACCAAAGAAAAAACTAACAGCCATAGCCACCCCAAGCTGTTCCCACAGGGCCACCAAGCCCTTCCCCACCAGGGAGCAGGTTGGCATTGTTCTCAGGAAGCAGGAGAGACCTGACCCGGAAAGCTGTGCTCTGTTGCCCTTGTCCCTCATTACACAGCAGCTGGGACTTCCAAAGTGGTTTCTGCAGAGGACGGGCCATCTGTAGTTTGGTAGCAGATATGCAACCTCCTTCCTTCCCCGCCCAGGGACTGGTGAGGCCAGCCTCTGCAACTTAGCAAGGCCCTAAGCATCTTGGCGAGACCCTGTGTCAAAATAAGACATAAAAAGGGTTGGGGAGGGTCTCAGTGGTTAAGTATCCCTGGGTTCAATCTCCATGACAAAATAATAATAAAAATAAAATAATATATTTATGACTATAATTCATAATATTTATATTACAATAATTGTATTATAATAATATAAATATATTATTACGAGTATAAAGGATTCCAAGTTTGACGTCCCTAAGCACAATAATTGAAAAGTTTGAAGCTTCTAAACAGATAGAAACAATAAATGTCTGAGGAGGTAGAAATGCTAATTAGTCGGATTTGATCATTATACATTCTATGCATCTCCTCATACACAATTACGTCAATTCAAAATATTTTTAATTTAAACATTACATGAAGCAGGTGCAAAAATGCATTGGATATATGGAAGTTCAGTAACAGTATCATCCAAGGAGTGCACACAATTCCACATAAAAATTGGGTAAGGTGCTAGAGCAGTGGCTTCCCGGTTAAAGCGCTTGCCTGGCATGCGTGATGACCTGGGTTCAAACCCCGACACACATACACAACCAAGTGTGGAAGAAACAAAAACCAAAGGAAAAAAAACAAAATTGATTCTCTATTCCATTCTTTAAAAAAAATAAAATAAAAGGAGGGATGTCATTATAGTAGGTGATGGAATCCTCTAAGCTACTGAAATTCCCAAAGTGAATCCAAGTTCAGAAAGAAAACTGTGTAAAGTAAATGGGTGTACTCTAACCTTCAAAGGAGACTGCAGCTCAAGTTGCAGCTATGTCAGTTTCTTGTACAGATATTGCTCTAAAGAAATAATAAAATTCCCACATTGCAAACTATGGCAGTTTGTTCCATAGTTTGGCATGAAGTGAAAAAAATGGCATTTTATGTTTGTTTTCTAAATGCTTTGAAACGGAATATACCTGGTTTCGGATACCCTGCACAGTAATTCAAAGAACAGAGTAGGAGTATACTTTTAGAGAGAAAATGTTCTGCAATTTAGCCTCCAACTCAGCAGTCTGAGAAAGTCTGAATATGATGCCATCTGTACCCAAGTTTCTAAACTCTAAAAGGAGGAAAATACAAGCTGCTTTTCTGGGTTTTGGGGAGAACTGTAAGGAGTTCTCGACCAGCCCAGGTGCTTTTCTATTCATTTCCCATCTCCAAGCTCCGATCCCCTTCCCTGACCTCAGCCAAGAGTGTCCTGAGATCCAGAAAAGAGCATGGTATTGCCCTGCCAACCAGAAGTCGGGATCCCCAAACCCTGTGCATAAGAAGGTGCCAATCCAACCAAGCAGACAGAACAACCAATTTCCTCCAACTCCAGTGTGGGTAAAAAAGCCCTCAATGGGCTCACAGCACTGTGGGGCGTGCAGACCCCATGGGTCATATAATCTGGGGGTAGGGAGACACCACCCACCCCAAATCCCAGTGAACGGCCACCAAAGGGGATCAAAATATGCAACTACCAGAGATATGCAAGGGGTTTTTCCAGAAGGCCACATAGTTGTGCAGTCACTGGTTCACATGTTGAGTGAGGGGCTCAGGAGCTGCCCTACCAGCCTTCACGTCCACACTTCCAATGCTCGCGATGGGGATTCACTTAAAGTTGGCTAAAAGGATGTGCACAGAAACAGGGACACGACAGGACAAGCACCGCACGCTTCCACTCGCAGGAAGTCCCTGGAGTTGTCAAACTCACAGAAATGGAAAATACAATGGCTGTCAGCAGGGCTTTGGGGAAAAAGAGACAGGAAGTCAGTGTTAAAATGGACACAGATTCGGTTTGGGAAGATGAAAAACCCTGAAGATAGATGGCGGCGCTGCTTGCATGTGATGGAAATGCACTTAACCCCAAGGAAGCACCCAGTTAAAACTCAGTAAAATTGTGACTCTTGATGTTTTTATGCATTTTATCTCCATAAAAAATATTAACAACATGATCATACAGAGCTCCGAGCTGTGGCTTTAGTGCACGTACGCAAGCACACACACACGCACACCATGCACCCTTCACATGGTCACTGGTAAAAATGATAGCTATTCTCTCCACCCCAATATTGAAGAAACTCATATTTTATATACAATAGCTCCATCTTTAAAGATCCTGAAACCTCAGCTCATCCGAATAAATTTCAGTTTATAATGCAATAAAATAAATGCATAGCTTGGGGACCCAGAATAATTTCCTTTGGGAGTGAAAATAAATAAACAAAATTAGTTATGCATTGGTGATTCACTCAGTCACTCAGGCATGTGATAGGACAAGATTTGCTGCTAACCAGCAATGTGGTTCCAGAAGAGATCCGCTTCCATGAGCTGTAGCAGTCAATTTACTTGGCCACACTCTTGCTTCTCAAAGTGAGCTTTGTAGACCACTTTGCCTGTAGGAAATGCAAAATCTTGAGCTCCATCCAGACCTGCTGAATTCAAGTCTGCATTTGAATGTGGTCTCAGGTGGTGAACTTTTAAGATTTGAAGAAATCTGCTCTAGAGTAGTGACCCCCGAAGATGAACCTGGGCACACAGGTATATCATGATGTGTATCTCTCTGAGATTCCTTGACTGGGAAAGAAGTGTGGCATAGTGGGAGGGATGTAGTCATGGTCAGAGGAAAATGCCAGGGCACTGGGGAGAATAGCACACTGACTGAAAGAGAAACCATTTGTCAAGAGCATTGCACATTTATTGCATGTAAAATCAAGACCACACTGTTTTTCATGCAAACAAATTACACCATTCCATCCAGGTTAAGTTGCAATAACCTTTGCTAAATCAAACTTCCAGTCTCCTGCTAATGCAAGAGAACACTGTTCCCAAAAATACTATCCATTAGTTAGATAAAGAACACTTAGGCATGTGGCTTAAATCACTTGCTTGTGTGTTGATCTTCTTTTCAGATGTTGAGTGCATGAATAAGCATTAAATCATGTCCCATTACTGGCATTGTTTGCAAATCTATAAAAATGACTGATGAATAAAAGACATCATTATCAAAGATCTTCCTAGCTACTGAGGTAGCTTGCAGACTGATCTTAATACGCTCTGCCCTCCCTGGAAGAGGCTGACCCATCGATGACTAATATTACTTCACAGCTTCATTAGCTTGCTGGAGTCACATAGGATCTGTGACTTACTTGGCCAGGGGATGTGAGAAAAAGGGAAAAGTATTACAATGTAGCTGAAGGGGTTTTATTTTTGTTTGTTTGTTTTGATTTTGTTACCAGGGATTGGACCCACAGGTCCTTAAGCAGTGAATCACATCTCCAGCCCATTTTTAAATTTTTATTTTATTATTTTATTTTCTTTAAGAAAGAGTATCACTAAGTTGTTTAGGGTCTTGCTGAATTGCTGAGGCTGGCCTCAAACTTGTGATCTTCCTGTCTCTCAGACTCCCAAGCCACTGTGATCACAGGGGTGCATCATAGTGCCCAGCTATGAGAAGTGTTTTAATGCTTCACAATTAAAAGTTTCTGGAGATTTATAACTATGTAATTTTGCAAATACTGCTGAACCGTATCCTTAAAAGTGGTGAAGATGACCAATTTTGTGTTCTGTGGGTTTTGTTTTTTAAAACACAACTAAAGAAAAATAAAAATGTCACTTCTTAACTGAAAGAAGGAAAGCCATTATTAGAAAGACATAGAAGACATAAAACTCTGTTTCTTCCCATACTTCAAAATATTTCCTCAAATTATATCTCCATTGATTCCCTTAACAAACAATATGAACTGGGATACTCTTGAATCAGGATGTTTCTCTCAGTGAAAAGTTTTGGAATGGTTGATCAGATGCTATTATTGCATGAAGAAAACATCATCAATCAGTTTAGTTATGATCAATGTAATCAATTATGAGCATTGCATCTCTTTGATACAACTACCTTTTACATTCCATGTTCACTACACTGCACCAGGTCATTTCCAGAAACCCCTGCTTTCCAACTTCTACTGAGAACTAGCATAGAGCAGTTAGTCAGTTTTCTATTACTATATGCAAATGCCTGAGGTGATCAACTTTTAAAGAGAAAAGGTTGGTTTGGCTCATGGTCTGAGAGCTTCTAGTCCAGGATAGATTGGTTCTGTGGCTTTGAGCTTGGTGAGTTATGAGAAACAGGAAGTTTGATGGTCCATTTTCAGAATGCACCCTTAGGGGTTCCATATAAAAGCAAGACATCTTAAGTCAGGGAATAATGAAGCTAGAGGAAGCCATGTTTAAAACTCCCCAACATTTGTCTGTTATACTTGTAAGCACTGCCCACTTCCTATATCCCGCCTACCTACTTCCTATATCTGGCCCTATCTAATCTTAGCCAATCATGTAGATTGTACCCCTGAGTTCCTCCAATGGGAGTGAAGGGCAGGATTACAGCAGACTGGGGATAAATTCCTGTGGAT
>PVKS010051079.1:0-11277 GCA_004027875.1 Aplodontia rufa | reverse complement strand
GGTGGCCAAGGACCTTCCTTGAAGGCTGAAGTCCAATTGGTGGAAATGACTAAGCTCATGGATGTCTGATATTCAACCTAAGGTTTTTGTATATTTGCTATGTAAACCCCCTTCATCTCTCCAAATCTTCAGTAAAGTCTGCTGCATACCCAGAGGACCTCCTGTGAGTGATTTCTTGGCTTGGGAACGGTCAAGGTTCACACTTGTCCATAGAGTACATGAACAGGAGAGGCAGCTATATGCGTATCAGCATTTATTGATCACAGGCTGCATACCGGGTAGCATCTTTCTTGCTGAGGGTACACCAAGGCAGAATGCTCTTTGCTGTCATGTGACTTTCATTCTAGTAGGGGACACTTAAACTAGCAGCAAGACAGGTAAGTGATCAAGAAAGTGGTGGAAAACGATTTATACTGTAAAGGATTTTTTTGTTTTAAAATGGTTGAATAAAAATCTCAGCAATGATAAGAAAATGAAGTATGCTATCAATTAATAAAATATAAAAATTTGAACAGCCAGTGAGAGCTGTCCCTGCGCCCAGCCCAAGGCCTCTGGGTGACTCCACACCATGGGATAGAAAGTTCAGGCTTCTGTGGCCATCAGAGTTACATAAGTCCCACACCATCTTGCAGCTGAGGGGCCAGCTGGTTCTGTGGCCAGGATCTGTGGAGACTGCACTTTTAGAATCATAGCATTGGGTCTTTAATAAACAAGTGGAGGGGCCGGAGCGGTGTCTTGGAGGTTACGGGCGCTTGCCTGGCATGCACGGGGACACGGGTTCAAACCCCAGCACCAGGTACACAAGGAAGTGTCGGAGCAATGAAAGCCACAGGAAAAACTAGATCAAATTGATTCTCTCTCTCACGGTCCCTCTCGCTTTAAAAAATAAATAAACAAGTGGACACAAAACCCGGTGGATTTAAAGAGTGGTCCAAGGATGGCATAGAGGCTGACAGGAAGTGGTCCTGAGCGTGGCATTTAGCATATGAGTTTAGTGCTTGGGCAGTAGTGAGCAGGCTTACTGACCAGCAGGCACAGGATGGGCATGTGGGCCCAAACCAGAACAGCATGATTGATAAGCCAAGTGCCCCTTCACTAGCTCATTCACAGCACCACTCCCAGGACACAGGAGACTGCTGGTCGGCACCCTTCTCCCTCCATAGGGCACCTTCCTCTGCTGGAAACCGGATCACTTGCATATGGCAGCTTGTGCATGGTTACAAAGGGAGATGGATGACCTTCGGCCTCCGCGTCCACCTTGGGGACTTGAATTCTCCCATCCTAGAATCAAGAAATTGGTTACTGTTGGGGATTTAGCTCAGTGGCAGAGCACTTGCCTAGCATGTGCAAGGCCCTGAGTTCAGTCCTCAGCCCTGAAAAAAAAAAAAAAAAAAGAAAGAAATTGGTTACCAATGACCCTTTTTAGTTACAATATGTGGCTATAAGTCCTTCCCTAAAAGCTGTCAAACACCAAATATATATTAGTTTCCGTGCTACATTTTACTGGTTTGGAGTTCAGAGAGGGATAACTGAGAGACCTCATTTCTACCTGGACCAGCTTCTCCCCGACAGCCCTCTGTTTCTGAGTGGTGAGCAGGAGGCCTTGCTGGGTGGCGGGCATCTTCCTCTCTGTGGGCTGGACTAGTCACCGGACACTGGTTCCTTGCCTTTGGCACTGATGGGGACAGGCCAGCCTAGGCCCGTAAGTTCTTGGCCTCTGGTTTTGTGGGGGGCTTGGGCATACTGACAGGCTTACAGGCTAGACTGGGACAGCAAGGATGGGAACAAGGTGCTGGAGACAGAGGAAGGGATGTGTGTGGCCCTGGCAAGGTTGGAAGTGCCATTCTTGTCCTCAAGGACTGCCAAACACTCAACAACGGGGTGGAGGGGTGGCTGCTGTGTCACGGCGGTCCTTCCACTGCACAGGCAGTGCTTACCGAGGTGAGCTCCTACTGTGTGCCAGGCACCTTCTTAGGTACTGGGGACACACCGGATGCAGAGCTCCCTGCTCTCGTGTGCCTTCCTTTCTAGTAGGAGACACTGACAATAACCAAGCAACAAAAAAGGCAAGAAGAGGGGGCTGGAGTGGTGGCTTGGCAGTTAGGGCGCTTGCCCGGCATGCACAAGTACACGGGTTCAAACCCCAGCACCCACGTACACAACCAAGTGTTAGAGCAACGAAAGCCATGTGAAAAACTCAATAAAAAATTGATTCTCTCTCTCTCTCAAAAAAGGCAGGTAGGTAAGAAAGGGGTGGGAAATGATTTGTGCTGCAATGAAAACACAACAGCTTGTGTCAGAACAGGGTCTGGCTGGGGCTGGAGCCCTGGCTCAGCGGTTGGAGCGCTTGCCTGGCATGTGCAAGGACCCAGGTTCAAACCCCAGCACCACCTACACAGCTAACTGTCAGGGAAACAAAGGCCAGACAAAAATATAAACACAGTTGATCCTTTCTCTCTCCCTCTCTCTTTAAACAAACAAACAAACAGGGTCTGGCCAAATCTAACCCACCGCTCACGAATGAAGAATGGTTCTTATGTTTTATTTATTTATTTTCATACCAGGGTTTGCACCCAGGGGCACTTTACCGCTGAGCCACGTCCCCAGCCTTTTTCTTATATTTTATTTGGAGACAGAGTCTCACTGAGTTGCTGAGGCCGGCTTTGAACTTGCCATCCTCCTGCCTCGGCCTCCCGAGTTGCTAGGATGACAGGCATGAGCCTCCACACCCAGCTATATTTTATTTTTTATTAATTTATTTCATTTCTTATTTAATGTGAATTTAAACAATTTTTTTTTGAAATGAGGTGTTTTTTTTTTTGTTTGTTTGTTTTTTTGTTTTTTGGTACCAGGGATTAAACCCATGGTTACCAAACCACTGAGCCACATCTCCAACTACCCCCTCACCTTTTTTTTTTTTTTTTTTTTCAGAGAGAGAGAGTATATTTTTTTTCAGGGCTGAGGACCGAACTTAGGGCCTTGTGCATGCTAGGCAAGCGCTCTGCCGCTGAGCTAAATCCCCAACCCCAAGAGTAAATTTTTTCATCTGTTTTTTTTTTTTTTTGTTTATTTATTTGTTTCATTTTGTTTTTCCTTTATTTGTGTATGTGATGCTGGAAATTGAACCCAGGACCTCGAATATGCCAGGCAAGTGCTCTACCAATGAACCATCTCTCCAGCTCCATCCTCAGTTCTTTTACTTTTAATTTTGAGACAGTCTCACTGAGTTGCTGAGGCTGGTCTCAAACTTGTGTTCCTCCTGCCTCGGCCTCCTGAGTTGCTGGGATTATAGGTGTGTGCCACTGTGCCTGGCTTGAGATGGGGTCTTGGTAGGCTGCCCAGGCTGGCTGGCCTCAAACTCCTGGGCTTAAGTGAGCCTCCTGTGTCAGTCTCCTGAGTATTTTACATTTTAATTATTTCTTTCTTTCTTTCTTTCTTTTTTTTTTTTAAAGAAAAAGGGACAGTGCTGAGTGGAGGAGAATCAGTTTTATTTAGTTTTTCATTTGGCTTTCGTTGCTCCAACACTTCGCTGTGTATCTTGTGCTGGGGGTTGGAACCCATTTCCTTGTGCATGTGAGGCAAACACTGTAACCACTGAGCTACCAGCCCCAGATTTTATACTTTAAAATGGTGAAAGAAAAATCACAAAGAGAATAACATTTTTTAAATTTTTTTTTAAAAGAGAGAGGGACAGTGAGAGAGACAGAGAAAGAGAGAAACAACTTTATTTAGTTTTTCACATGGCCTTAGTTGCTCCAACACTCAGTTGTGTACGTGGTGCTGGGGTTTGAACCCGGGTCCTCGTGCTTGCCAGGCAAGCGCTGAAACCGCTGAGCCACCGCTCCAGCCCAAGAATAAATTTGTGACCATGAAAAAGATACAAAATTCAGGTTTCATTGTCCATCAGCAGTCACTCATTTATGTATTTTCCATGGCTGTATTCGCTCTCCAACAGTAACGTCGTATGGTTGGTCAGAGACTATGCATAGCTCTCGATATCTAAAATATTTATTGTCTGGTCCTTGAATATTTTTTTATCTGTCCCTTTATATAAAATTTGCTGACTCTTGTCTTAGAGAGTGACTGGTTGGGGTGTCTTAGTTGCTGTAATAGAAAACCTGAGCCTGGGTAATTGATAAAGAAAAAAGAGGATTGTATAGCGTGTGGTTCTAGAGTCAGGGAAGCTCAATATCAGGCAGCCGCACCTGGCAAGTGCCTCGCGTTGCCTCATAACGTGGCAGATGGTACCACAGGGCGGGAGTGCAGGCGGGGAGTGGGCATGTGTGGACGTGAGAAGAATGGGATCAAACCCCTGAGATAGCTCACCCGTTCCTGTGAGAGCAGATCCCTCGAGACCCCACTGGCTCTTTGTTTTTGGGTACTGGGTATTGAACCCTAGGGCACTCTACCACTGGGTGGATGTAGCTTACATCCCCAGTCCTTTTATATTTGATTTTAAGATAGGGTCTTGCTAAGTTGCCCAGGCTGGCCTCCAGCTTGTGATCCTTCTTCCTCAGCCTCCCCAGTTACAGGTGAGCACCAGGTGTGCACCGCCACACCTGGCCCCTGGCTCCCACATGCCTCTTGAAGCCCTCACAGCCTCTCGACACGTTACACTAGGGGCTGTGCTGGTCAGCTTTCTGTTACTGTATAAAATATCTGAGATAGTCAATTTTAAGAAATGAAGGGTTTATTTGGGCTTATGTTTTTCAGAGGTTTCAGTCCATGACCAATCAGCCCTGCTGCCTTGGGCCTGTGGTAGCATTATGGTAGAGGAGGCCCACTGACCACGTGCCCTGGAATCACAAGGACTGTGGGACAGTGGGGGGTCTGGGGGTCTGGTGACCTAAACCTCCCATGAGGCCCCACCTTTTCTTTTTTTTAACTGAGGATTGAACCCAGGGGGCACTTACCCACTGAACTACATCCCCAGCCCTTCTTCTTCTTCTTAATTAATTTATTTATTTGGCAAGCATAGTAGATGAATTTTATTATAGAAAGTAAAGCATAGGGAAAAGAACAGACTTCCCCTAGAGTGGGGGAAGGGGACAGAGCCCTATTTTTTTTTAATTTTGTAAAAAAATAGTTTATCAGGGGCTGGAGCGGTGGCTCAGCGGTTTTGGCGCTTGCCTGGCAAGCACGAGGACCCGGGTTCAAACCCCAGCACCATGTACACAACTAAGTGTTGGAGCAACTAAGGCCATGTGAAAAACTCAATAAAGTTGTTTCTCCCTTTCTCTGTCTCTCTCACTGTCCCTCTCTCTTTAAAAAAAAAAATAGTTTATCAATTCCATTTTTGTATAAAGTGTAGGGAGAAACCTAACCAACCAACACACAGCTGTTACCACATGAAAAGGTACTTCATCAGACTTTGTCTAAAAACATCCTCGTCTCTTTTAGCATGTTTACAGTAATTGCCTAAGCCTTTCCATGTAACTGCTATTAAGCATTCCACATATCGGGCTGGAGCGGTGGCTCAGAGGTCAGAGCACTTGCCTGGCATGCACAAGGACCTGGGTTCAAACCCCAGCACCACATACACAACCAAGTGTCCGAGAAACAAAGGCCAGATGAAAAAATAAATAGAATTGATTCTCTCTCTCTTTCTCTCTCAACAGTTCCACATATCCCCATTGTTATCTTCTGTCCTGGTTACGTAGGATGACAGGGAGGAAGAGGGTTGGTTAAGACAATCCTCTAAGCAGTTTTCTGAGATTTGTGGATGTGAGGGATCACACCACCCCCAGCTGTGGTGACCTTGATAAGAAAGTCCAACTCTTCGTCACCAAGGATTGCAAGCTGCAAGTGACGTGCGTGACATGCTTTGCTCTGAGATCCTTGGAAACATCACCTGCTAGCCCAGCCCTGCCCTGTATGTGGCGGCGGAGGCACCCCCACCCCACCTCGGTCTGTGGTTTGTGGTGTGAGTCTTCAAGCGTCTGCGGATGTTGCCCGCAGGAAACTGTAGTCCAGCTCTTTGTGAAGGAGACACTTCCGTGACCTTGGCCTTGACACTGGCGTTTCCCCTTCTGGTGCGGCCATGGTCCCAGCCCCCTTTGCCTCCAAAGGACCATGCAACCACCTGCTGCAGACTTGCGAAGCCACAGCCTCTCTGGTAGCCTTTTTCTTTCTTTTAAGAGAGAGAGGGAGGGAGGGAGGGAGGGAGAGAGAGAAAGAGGCGGAAAGAGAGAAGCAATTCTATTTATTTTTTTCTTGTGGCCTTTGTTTCTTGGACACTTGGTTGTGTATGTGATGCTGGAGTTCGAACCCAGGTCCTCGTGCATGCCAGGCAAGCGCTCCAACTGCTGAGCCACCGCTCCAGCCCTTCTCAAAGCCCTTTTTATTTTGAGACAGGGTCTCACTAAGTTGCTGAGGCTGGCTTTGAACTTGTGATCCTCCTGCCTCAGCTTCCCGAGTTGCTGGGATCACAGGCGGGCACCACTACACTGGACTAAAACCCCTGCTCTTAAAGGTCACACGGCCTCTCAATCGTGCCAACGTGAAAACCAAGACTTTAACACCTGGGCTGTTGGGGGACATTCCTACGGCAGGGACCAAGCCTCCACATGAGTTTTGGTGGAGACGAAACACATTCAAACCACAGTAAAGGACTACTCAGAGTGGGTGGTCATCAAAGGCCACTCTGAGTCAAGATCTAGGGACGCGGAGCCCTACAGCTTCAGGGCTGCTGTGGTGGGAAAGAATATGTTCAAGTAGCAGAAAGAAGGTCTCTTTGGTCAGACCAAAGAGATGGCATCTTCACTCATTAACTTGAGGACAGTCATGTGGGAATTCCTCACCGGTGCTGGTGTTTCCTCCCGGTTGCTTCCTCCTGGTTAGCTTTGGTCATGGTGGCTCACGTTAGACTTTCCTCAGCTGCCCCACAGTGTGTGCCTATGCTTAGGACTGGAAACTAAGAGCACATGGGACACTTGGACTGCATGGGCAGTAGTTATGCTTTGAATGTGACGTGTCCCCCTAAAGCTCCAGGGAGCTTTAGAGGTGAAATGATTGGGTTATGAGAGCCTTAACCTAATCAGTGAATTAATTAATCCCTGGAGAGGGATCAGCTGGGTGGTAGCTTAGGCAGGCAGGGTGTGGCTGAGGAGGTGGGTCCCTGGGGGCGTGCTATCCCTGTCGAGCAGAGCTCTCTCTGCTTCCTGAGCATCAAGCCCTGAGCTGCTTTCCTCCACCATGCACTTCCGCAGGATGTTCCGCCTCCTCTCGGGCCCTGAGGAAGGGAGTCGGCCATCTATGCACTGAGACCTCTGAGACCAAGAGCTCCAAAATGAACTTTTCCTCCTCTAATTCTTCTTGCCAGGTCTTTTAGTGAAAAAGTGGACTAAACACAGGTGCTGGGGGCTGGGCTGCACTCTGTGGCACTCTTATTTTTGGAAGTGGGTTTCTTTAGGGTGTGTCCTCCTGTCCTCTCTCTGTGGAGTGTTTCTCCAGTTCCTTGCTCTCTGGTTGCCAGCATTCCGGGAGCCAAGAGTGAGAAAAGAGCTGGGGATGTCTCCCCTCGACATGGGAACATTCTCTCCCAAATGCCCTGTGTTCTGCCCCAGAACCCTTGTGTTCAGCTCTTCTGGTGTGCTCCAACCCAAGACACTCCATGGAGCCCTCTTCCAAGAGAACTTCTGGTTTCCACCTGAGCTGGAGAGGAGTAATTCCCCCGCTGCACTGGGGACAGGGAAGGATTGGTGGGCTGCATTCTCTCTTCTTGAGCTTAATTTGAGCAACCCTCCCATCTTTGTGTGTGGGTGTGTGTGGTGCTAGGGACAGATCCAAGGCCTCATGCGAGCTAGGCAAGTGCTCCATCACTGAGCTATATCCTCAGCTCCACCCTCCCATCTTTTGCTCCATTTTCTCTTTTTTTGGTGGGGGAGGTGGGATTAGGGATTGAACTCAGGGGTGTTCCACCACTGAGCGGCTACATCCCCAGCCCACTTTATAATTAATTAATTCATTAATTTTTTAGTTTGAGTCAGGGTCTCAGAAAGTTGCCTAGGCAGGCCTCGAACCTGTGATCCTCCTGCCTTAGCCTTCGGTTCCGAGTACCTGGGATTACCACGACACCCAACTGCCTCCATTTTCAGAGATACCTGGTGCTCCCAATTCTTGACTTTTTGGGAGCTGAGTAGAATTATAATGTTTCTTTTTGGCCTTCTCTGGGTGAGGATTCGGCTTTCTTGGGTCTCCTAATTCAACACATCCTTTTGCTTTCCAGCTTCTGAAGTTTTGTCACTGTTTCCTCCTTTCCTCTTTGTCCTTCGGGGTTTCCTCTTTAATAAATAATCCCTTAGTCTGGTCCCTGCTCTCCACGGTCTGGAGGAGGTCCTGTATGGCCTGGCTAGCTCTCTGCTTTCCTTTCCTCTCCTACCCTCAGCTGGGGCTGGCACTCACCACAGCCGCCCTGGCTCCCTGCCTCCCCCCTTCCCAGCCTGCCATGGGACCCATCAGCCTGGTCCCACCCTACCCGAGAACCCAAAGTCTTTCTGTATATAACTCCAAGTGACATTTCTGTATTTATAGAGATGCTGAAAACCCCACGTTTTACACAAACAACCATGATTTCCATCCCCTGAATTCCCCATCCCAGCCTAAGGTTTTCCAAACCTTTACCTTTCCTGGGGCAGGACCTGGGTGTGAACCCCAGCACCACAAACACAACTAAGTGTTGGGCGGGGGGAAAGATGAAAAAAGTTGCTAGTTCTGCTTGATCCAGTAGTGCAATCATTTTTGAAACATTGTAGCTGATTTCAGAGGGACATTCACTAATAAATGTATGATGTATACCCAAGCAAATAAACAATCCCCTTCAGGTCATCCCTGAGATGTTCCAAAAAGGAATAGAGTAGATGCGTGTGTTGGCTCCATCATCTCTCTCTCTCTCTCTTTTTTTTTTTTTTTTTTAAGAAAGAGGGGACAGTGAGAGAGACAGAGAGAATCAGTTTTCATCTAGTTTTTCACATGGCTTTTGTTGCTCCAAGACTTTGCTGTGTACGTGGTGCTGGGGTTTGAACTCACATACTCAACGCATGCCAGGCAAGCACTCTAACTGCTGAGCCACTACTCCAGCCCCAGACTCTATCATCTTTGAATCCCTTAAACTATTGTGCTGGTGGCTAGGAAGCCAGGCCTCAGGAGGGCAGAGGAGGATGCACCAGATGGGAGGCTGTAGGTTCCAGGTGGACAGAAACTACCTCTGACGGAAGGTGCAGTGGTGGAGACGGAGGAAAGTGGACGACCTCGAGAGGTTTTGCAGACTCACCATGACTTCCTGAGAACTTGGCGGTAAGAGTAGCAGAAACTCCAAGGTTCCTGCTTCAAGTCTCTGCTACCATTTGCCAAGAGGAATAAGCCTTGGAGAGGAACAGGTCTGTGGACGGAGATCAGGAGTAAAGGTTAAGATAGCTGTGAGTCTCCAGGTGGAGATAGTAGCAGCTAGATAGACAATTCTGGAACTAAGGGGAGCAGAAAGGTCTAGATTTGGGCTTCATTAGTGTCCGGAGTGGTATTGATTTTTTTTTTTAAAGAGAGAGGGACAGTGAGAGAGACAGAGAAAGAGAGAAACAACTTTATTTAGTTTTTCACATGGCCTTAGTTGCTCCAACACTCAGCTGTGTGCGTGGTGCTGGGGTTTGAACCCGGTCCTCGTGCTTACCAGGCAAGCGCCGAAACCGCTGAGCCACCGCTCCAGCTCTGATATTGAAATTCTTGGGAGGAGAGTAGATGCCTTAGGAGGAGAGTACACAGAAGATGTAGCCAGGACTGTGCGGAAACATTTAAATATTTATGGATAGATGACAGGAGAAGGGAATCCAAGAGAGTGTGCTTCTGTTCTTAGTAGTAAACAAGAGTTTAGAGTAAGGGCTGGAGCGGTAGCTCAGCTGCTTAGGTGCTTGCCTGGCATACACAAGGACCCGGGTTCAAACCCCAGCACCATGTGCACAACAGAGTGTTGGAGCAACGAAAGCCACATAAAAACTGAGTAAAATTGATTCTCTCTCTAAAAACAGCAACACCACCAACAGAAAAACCCAAACTGCCTACATTGAAAAAAAAATTTAGAGTAAGAGTGATCAAAGCTACTGCCAAGTAGATTCAGAAGAGAGCGAAGAAAGGACCATTTGGGGTAGAAAATCTCTTGTTTCTCCTTCTTCCTAAGTAATAGGATCCTCCATTTTTACCTAGGCACCTGTCACTCAGAATGAAAACCACATTTCTTAGCCTCCCTTGCAGCTAAATGTGGTCACGTAACCAAGTTTAGCCAATGGAGAAAAGAGAGTGTACTTCCTTTTGTAAAAATTTTTTCTTTTTTTTTTAAAGAGAGAAGCAATGTTTATTTAGTTTATCAAGTAACTTTCATTACTCAGACACTTCGTTGTGTACATGGGTGCTGGGGTTTGAACTCGCGTACTTGCACATGCCAGGCAAGCGCCGTAACCGCCAAGCCACCGCTCCAGCCCTTAAATTTTTTCTTGGTACCAGAGATTGAACCCAGGGGCACTTAACCACTGAGCTACATCCCCAGCCCTTTCATTTTTTATTTTGAAACAGGGTCTCATTAAGTTGTTGAGGCTGACTTTGAACTTGTGATCCTCCTGCCTCAGTCTCCCACATTGCTGAGATAACAGGTGCGTGCCACTGCATCTGGCCAGAAACAAAATTTAGGAAGTGTCTTGAAAACGAGGGGGCATGCCCTTCTTCATTCCTTCTGATGAATTGACTGGAATAGGATGCAATGGCTGGGTTTTGTGCAACTATTACTGCCAGTGACCTTAGGAATGAAAGCTTCTGCCAGGTGCCATGGCGCATGCCTGTAATCAGGAGCCTGAGGCAGGAGGATTGCAAGTTGTAGGCTAGCCTCAGGCATTTAGTGAGGTCCTAAGCAAATTAGCGAGAACCTGTCTCAAAATAAAACGTTTTAAAAAGGGGCTGCAGGAACTGGACAGTGGCTTAGCGATTACAGCGCTTGCCTGGCATGTGTGAGGATGTGGGTTTGAACCCCAATACCACATACACAACTAAGCCACATGAAAAACTAAAATTAAAAATATTGATTTTCAGGGTTGGGGATTTAGCTCAGAGACAGAGCACTTGCTTACCATACGCAAGGCCCCGAGTTTGGTCCTCAGCCCTGAAAAAAAGTTGATTTTCTCTTTTTCTCTCACTATCCCCGTCTTTCTTTGAAAAAAAAAAAAAAAAAAAGGGTGTGTGTGTGTGGCTCAGTGGTTAAATGCCCCTGGGCATGGGTTCAAACCCTGGGACCAAAAA
>PVKS010051078.1:0-11291 GCA_004027875.1 Aplodontia rufa | reverse complement strand
TGTATACTTGAGAAGACCAGTATAATAAATCTTTTGTGTGTCTTACGAAAATTCAGAATAGTACCTGGAACAGGGAAAAATGATGTCTTTTTTTTTTGAGAGAGAATGTACTAAAATATCAAAAAATATCCTATCCAAAAATAAATAAACGTCAGACATCTAGGAATAGATTTTGTGAGTTTTTAGTAAATTGTTTCTTTTTTAGACACAATATCTTTATTTTATTTATTTATTTTTATTTAGTGCTGAGGTTTGAAACTAGTGCCTCATGTGTGTCAGGCAAGCACTTTACCACTGAGCCTAGCCCATAAATTGATTCTTAATCTTAGTGAATTAAAAATAATTTTAAGTGAATAATAAACCTTGAGCCACCCCTGTTTCTTTCCAATATATTTTCAACAGTGTTGTGGGTGGTGTGGTACTTACAACCATTAAATTAGTTTTTTATTTTGATGCTGAAAGTAAAACCATTGGTGGTTCTGATACATTAGCTATTTTTTTTACCTTAGGTAACATAATAAATGGAATAGTGTTATACAATTCTAAATAATAGAGTAACTGTCAAATATGGTCTTTTCATTTTAGCCATGTCCTAAACGAGCTGATACAGACTGAGAGGGTGTACGTGCGAGAACTGTTTACTGTTTTGTTGGTAAGTGACTCCAGTTTTGTTTTTCCCATTTTTCTGAATGGTCCCTTGATACATTCACTAGAAAGTGAATAAGGCAATTTTCTATTTCTGCCTCCTTCCTCACTTGTCACATGGCAGCAATGGGTATTGTACTCATTGTTTGAGGCTGCATGTGTGTATTTATATTCTCCTCTCAGTAGTGAGAACATTTGATTCAGAATTTATTACACAAGAGAAAAGCTGTTCTCTTAGGGATATAGTGGATTGTAATAATTAATCCCAGGTGTTATTTAGAGATTGTGGCATAAAAAAAGAACTGAGAACGAGATAAAAATACTCCCTTGACACAAATGTTACAATATTTCTTTGGTTAGAAAAAGTCTAAACACTTATTGCCAATTTAAGAAGTTGATGGCCTGTACTCTAATTTTTCATACTTGATTTCTGTTTTCTTCCTAATGCTACAACCTACCCTGAAAGGCCAAAGAACTGTTATTTTATTCTGCCCATCCAGTGGAAAACCTTAACTTCCTTATCCTGCCTTCTAAAGAAAAATGTTACGGATAACTTTGGGAACTAGGATATTGAATGTTAAAATTTAAACAGCTTTACCCACAAATCCCCTATACATTCTACTGTACTTAGAACTTTGGTGGCCAATGAAATGTTAATGTAAATATTTTTAAATGCATAAATATATTTATTTTGAGTAGGGCTACAAAGCGGAGATGGATAATCCAGAAATGTCTGGTCTTATCCCGCCTCTCCTGAGAAGTAAAAAGGATGTTCTCTTTGGAAATATGGCAGAAATATATGAATTCCATAACAAGTATGTAATTGCTGAATTCATTATTTTTTCATGATGTTTTTAAAAGGGCTGTTGACCAGTTTATTATATTTCACATCTTTCTCTTAAAATTTTATAGCATTTTCATGATCAGCCTGGAAAATTGCTCTGATGCACCAGAAAGAGTGGGACTTTGCTTCCTGGAAAGGGTTAGTCTATTTTTTTAAATTACACAAACATGGGCCACTAAAATAATAACTCACTTTTAAGAGTATATTCAGAGATAAGATAGTTCTTTTAAATGTTTGTTTTTGAGAAAAGACACCATTTCCAGTAAGTACTTAATACAAAACCAAGTTTTGTTGCAGAAACTGATGTAATATGGTACCCTAAGCATGCAATGTATATTCTTTGGTATCAAATGCGTCAGTGTTTCAGCTCCTAGGAATGGTAATCCTAGGGAGCCAGGGTCTTTTCTGGCTATGAAGATGTGAGAGTTGGAATCACCTTAGCAAAACCACTTTGGGCTTGGTTATTTTTAACCTAAAAGTTGTGTTCGTGTTCCTCTGCAATTCGTGTAAAATCTTAGAATTGAATCTAAAATGGCATTTAGCCAGCAAAGCATTTATCATAGGAATGTTACGAAGCAGAAAGCTGTCTTTTAATATAATAAAGCTATTCAGGGAGCTTCATAATTCAGTGTCCCATTACTGTGTATCTTTACTTGTATACTCGAATTCTCTTACCAACTTGATGAGAAAAATCTTCAAGACAGGATCTGTATCCTATATACTTATATTTCTCACGAGATTAGTAAACTTATTGGCAATTAGTGATTGTTTACTATCATTAAATTACCATGTACTGAACATGTGCTTTGTCCCAAGTGCCACACTAGGCAATGTGTGTGCCAAGCTAAAGACTAGTTAGATAAACAGGGAAATCGTTAATCATGTACAGCATGGGTTGTACTACATTAGATTTACAAAGGGTCCTGAGTGAGTCTGGAAGAGGGATGTTGTATCACTCAACGTTTCATTGTTCAGACAGAATACCTGAGAACAACAGCTCAGAGAGGGAAACATTTTGGCTTATGGTTTCAGAGTTCTCAGTCCATGGTCAACTGTCTCCATTGCTTCCATACTGAGGCAAGTAGACCATCATGGCAGAAAGGTGTGGTGGAGCAAAGATGCTCACTTCATAGCAGCCAGAAAGCAAGGGGTGGGGAACATGATATGAATAGAGTTCCAGGGCACACACCCAGTGACCTAATCCATCAATGAATTAATCCACCTATGAGGCCAAAGCCCTCATTATCGAATCACTTCCCCAAATCCCCACCTCTGAATGTTGCCACCTTGGGGAGTAAACCTTCAACACATGAGCCATCAACACATGCCATCGTTCCAGATCCAAACCATAACGGGCATCTTACATAGCCTAGGGGTGTAAACAAGTTGCTTTGTAGAAGAGATGACTGATGAGATGAATGTTAAAGAATGAGTAGGATATAGCCCAGTAGATGAGGATTAGAGAAAAAAGGTTCTAGGGAGAGAAAATTGCACAAAGAGATGCTTAGATGGATTCTGCTATAATGGTGATGCCCCAGTGATGAACCGTGGACTGCAGGCAGACTTGAAGATTAGCCCCATGTTCATTCACTAGGGACCTATGAGACTAATACCATAGAAAGAACACATTCTTGATATCCCTTTTAGATCATGGTTATGAAAAGACAGTTTTTATTAGTTCAAAGAGAGAAGGCTTTCCCCCTCTAATTCTTAAGCTTGGTAAGTAGAAGTTCAGAAATTACTTGGATAATCATGTCTCCCACCACCAGGTCTAATGCACATGCTGTTCTTGGAATATAAAGAGGGCTCCTTTAGGTTATATTTCCTGTAATGCTTGGCTCACACTCAATCTTGGTCAGCCTTTCCTGATAACAAAAGTTCATATTCACAAATTTGTAATATGTTTGAATTTGTTCTCTATCACAGAAGGATGATTTTCAGATATATGCAAAATATTGTCAGAATAAGCCGAGATCAGAGACAATTTGGAGGAAGTATTCAGAATGTGCCTTTTTCCAGGTATGGTAATTATTCAAGAATTGGATATGTTTTTTTTCCCTGCAAGATATAAGATGTTGGAATAGTTTTTATAAATTCTTTTTCTAGTTTGAGTAAATTATATATGCATATGAGTTAAAGAGCAGTTCTCTCCTCTCCAAAACACACACGCACATGCACGCCCAGACTTTCTGTTCCTTAGAAGCAACCATTTTAGTGCTTTTAGCTACTTCTTTTGGTATGTATCTCTATATCTCCAAATAACATGTTCATGTTCCTACTTCCTGC
The DNA here is from genome assembly GCA_004027875.1 of Aplodontia rufa. NCBI lineage: Eukaryota > Metazoa > Chordata > Mammalia > Rodentia > Aplodontiidae > Aplodontia > Aplodontia rufa. Next base: position 7,516 of record PVKS010051078.1, on the reverse strand, counting down.
CATGGAAGATGAGAATTTAGGTTTCTTTCACTGCCCCATTACCACATACACATATAATTCTTTTCCACCAAAACTTCCAATATAGTTTTATTGTAATTTTGGTTAGATTTATGTACCACATCTAATTTTTGAGACTGTATTTTTATTTCTCTGCTTAAATGAACCATTTGATATATTATGGTTGCTTGTCCTTCTCTTTTGTTTTTCTTATAGTCGTCTATTTACTCAATTAATTTTCTAGTTGTCCTAATTCCTTCTGCAACTTCTCCCAGTTTTAAGTTATAAAAATGTATTCTTGCTATATTTACATATTTATTTTCTTTAAATTTTATCTTGAAGAAGACTCAGCAGGTTTTCTGGCCTGCTCATACTGACTCACTAGGCCTGATACATAGCTTTCATCTCAGGATCATGGTGAATATCATTTTTGAAATACCCCTCACTTGTCTCTTGAATAGGCTTTTGTGCTTTGTAGGTGCCATGTCCTTATCATTTTTTATACTTCCTTGTTTGGTGGATCACATGTCCAGTAATTTATTGAGAAAGTGTGCACTGTAGGTGAATGTTTTTAAGAACTTGTATGTCTCCAAATGTGTTTTTTCTACCATAATACTTTGATTGCTAATGTGGGCTGGTAAGCAATAATTATGGTAAGCAATAATTATCCTCAGAAATTTAAAGGAGTTAGTAACACTAGCATCTGATTTTTGTTCTATTGTAGGAGAACTAATTTTTGTTCTCTGGGAGCTTATGGAAACTTATTTTACTGTTAGGGTTTGGATATTGGCACTGTTTTCATTTGTTATGTTAGTCTCAGGCTGATGACTTTGAATTTTGAGCTGCCAATCCAAATTTACTGATTTCTTTTTTTTTTTATTTCCTTCACACTATTTTCTCCATTCTGTATTTCTGGAATTTCTGTTGTACAGATGTTAGATGTCTTAGATCTGCTAGTATCTTTTCTCTCTGTTTTGTAATTCTTTATCTTTTTGCTGTACTTTCTGGGATTTATTGTTCACTCTTTCTATTGAGGATTTTATTTCTGCCATTATGCTTTTTAAATGATGAATTCATGGGGCTGGAGTGGTTGCTCAGTGGTTACAGCACTTGCCTGACATGTGTGATGATGCAGGTTCAAAACCAGGCACCCCATGTACACAATGAAGTGTCAGAGCAATGAAAGTCGTATGAAAAACTAATAAAAATTGATTCTCTCGTTCTCTCTCTCTCAGTGTCCCTCTCTCTTTAAAAATAAAATTAAATGATGAATTCATTACATTTAGTTTTAGATCAGTTTTAGGTTCTCAACAAAATTGAGTAGAAGGTAGGACGTCCCATATATTCTCTGTGCCCTGCCCAAATAAGATGTCTTCACTTTCAATATTCTGCATCACAGTGGTGTGTTTGTTGCTATTGATGAATATTGAGACTTCATTGTCATCCAAAGTCAGTGCTTTATGTAGGGTCCACTCCTAGTGTTGTACATTCTGTGGATTTTCACAAATGCACTATGGCATGTGTCTACCACTGTAGGATCATATAGAACCTCTACTGTTTTGTCTTTTCCAGAATGTCATATTGTTGAAATCATATGGTGTGTAGCCTTTTAGATTGGCTTCTTTCACACAGTTATATGCATTTAAGTTTCCTCTATGTGAGTTCATGACTTGACAGCTTCACTTCATTTTAGTGTTGAATAATGTTTCATTGTCTGGATGTACCATTCACCTAATAAAGGAGATCTTAGTTGCTTCTAAGTTTTGGTAATTATCAATTAAGCTGCTCAGAACATGTATGTGAAGCTTTTAGTATAGACATAAGTTTTCAACTCCTTTTGTTAAATCTCAAGGAGTATGATACTTGGTTTTATTATAAGAGTATGTTTAGTTTTGAAAGGAACTGCCAGACTGTCTTCCAAAGTAGGTGTACCATTTTGCATTCCCCCCTCTGCACTATATGAGAGTCACTATGTTTTTAATTTTAATTTTGAAAAGACAATTTTTCCTCATTTTTATTGGTGCATTGAAGTTGCACATAATGGGATTTATTGTTACAGATTCATTGATGCACACAATATAACTATAACAATTGGATCAGTATCCCTCTGCAGCACCTTACCCTTCTCTTTCCTCTCACCTCATGATTTTTTTTACTGATATCCCTTTATTATAATTATTACTATTTTTTTACTTTTCCTGCTTTTATTGATTACGTGGGAACTCTTTAGTATCGTACTGGTGCAAAATATACTTTTTAAATACCCTCTTTTTCCTTTCCCCTTTTCCCTCCCATCCTTCGCCCTTTGTCTCCTTGTTTTTCCTCTACTCTACTAGATTTCCTTTTGCTATTAATTAAAATTAGTCTGTTAATTTGTATTTGAATGGATCTTTATGTAATCTTATCTTTGCCTCCCCGTTTTCTTTATTTTACTCTATTTTCTATATATGAGAGAAAACATTCAACTTTCGAATTTCTGAGTTTGGCAAATTTCACTTAGTATAATATTCTCATTTCCATCCATTTATCACCAAATGCCATAATTTCATTTTTTGAGCATTATCTAATTGTTTCTTAAAGGAATTTTGAACAGCTATCCTTTTTTGTGCATGGTTATTGGTGCATTATGGTCATACATAATGATGCGGTTTGTTGTTATGTGTTCACGCATGTACACAATGTAACAATATAATTTGTAATATCCCTCCTCAGCACTACCCCCCTCCCTCACCTCCTATCACCCTTGGGCCCTTTCTTTTACTAATCTACTTCCATTCATTTTTGAACCCCACATTTATCTCCTACTTTTAGAGGTACTGCATGTCTCTAATTCCTGAGTCTTTGTAAAGGGTGAATGCGTGGCAAGAGAGATGTTCTATAACAAATGGATCTGTTCCTTGGCTTTTCCTTCTGTCCTCTTTTCTAGAGTATCCTCAATTGTTCACCACTTTTCAGGGTGATTTTCATTTTCCAGATTTGTCAGTACTTTCTACTTTCTCATCATCTTTGGGTGTTTGCCTTGTGCAAAATAACTTTTCCATCGTTTTAGTTGGGTTTCATGAATGAGGAGATCCAAATGCATTCATCAGCCCATAATTTCTAACCACACATTAATAATTATTTTTTAATCAGATTGAGCATTGCATTTTATCCATATCCAGTGAAGGGTCCTAGATCTTAGTTGTTTTTGTGTTTTGCATTTCCTATATGCACATTTCTTCCTGACCGTCCCCATCCTGCCCTAATTATGGACCCTACATGGTTCCCAGGACCCAATGTCATGACCTTTATATTTATAGTGGCAGTGAGCCAATTACTGAATGAAATATAGCACCAGTTGATGAGGACTGTCTTTTTCTTGTGATCTTAAAAAAAATCTGTTCTCATATCCAGTCACATATAAATTTAGCACAACCTATTTCTTTTCTGGGCCTTGGCCTGTGGAGCTAAGCCTTTTGTTAATTTTCTTCGATATGCTAAAGAACTTTTTAACCATGCTAAACTATTGTCATTTCTTGTTTTCTCACCTTACATTCCACATAAATATGAATTTATATGTGAAATCTTTTTAGTCTATGAAATGTTAGAATTTCATACCTCCCAAGTCCTTAAAATACTGTTTACTGTTGATTTTTGGTTATAGTTGCTGTATCTTATGTAACAGTAATTTTTCTGATAAATGCTCTAGAGATGTAAGCAACATTCATGCATTGGGTCTCATCAAAGAAAACTTGGCATTTTACAGGTACCCTTGTTGATTTAAATCTATTGATAATTATCTTTTAATGACAGGAATGTCAAAGAAAATTAAAACACAGACTTGGTCTGGATTCTTATTTACTCAAGCCAGTACAACGAATCACTAAATATCAGTTGCTATTAAAGGTAATTACATGAAGCATGTCTCTCTCTCTTTTTACTCACATTTTTGGGTCAGACCTGGCAAAGCTATTATGAAGGAAGTTGCTGACTAGGTAGCTCTAGAAATAGGTAGGCTCACTGCACAGGTAGGCAGGAGTTGGCAGTAGAATTAGTGCACTGTGCTTCTTTGATTCATAATGGCAATTCAAAGGGCAGCCATAGATGTCAGGCTGAGACTCTCTGGAGTATTAGCTAGTTAATTCTCAATACAGGGTACATTGATTTATGAATAAAGTTTTACTAAACAACCTTTGAAATTGTTAAGATTTAAATAAACATTTCTTTGAGACTGTATTTCATGTTGGCCTTCTCAAAGAATAATGAAAATGCTGCTTCTCTTGTGTAATGTGAAAAGATTACTAAAATATTATGTTAAGTATTAGTACAACATTGCTTGCTTTAAAATGTATTTTTGTAATGTTCTATGTTGAATGCATCTTGAATGCATGATGGATAAGACAAATTGTTGTATGTAGAAAAATACAAGCCCCACATTTTAATTGCTTTAAAAACTAGTCTCTAATGTGACTTAATAGCTATTTTTGTTCAGTTCCAAAAGCATTGACTGCCCTTTATTTTATATGATTCAGTCACTGTTCTACTTTTTTTCAAATTTTGAAATTGTTATTAAATATAGTATTAATTTGACAAAGAGTATGAGAGAAATTATTCAAAAAGTGACATTATCTTTTGATTCCTGCTTGAGAGTATAATAGCCAAGAAGTTATTCATTTTATCCAGCTATTTTTACATGTGCCTGATGTTAACTTTAATTCCTGACTTGTACTTACAGGAGCTATTAAAATATAGCAAAGACTGTGAAGGATCGACTCAATTAAAGGAGGCTCTTGATACAATGCTGGATTTACTAAAGTCAGTTAATGACTCCATGCATCAGATTGCAATAAATGGCTATACTGTAAGTAAATTTTAATACTTGTTGGAACTTTAAGGAAGTAAACTTGTCACCATCACTTTCTTACCCTTCTGAAATCAATTGAAAAATAACATGAAAGAGGTAGATAAATGGAGATCAAAATATTAGCATCATTACTGATTATGTATCATTACAGATCAGCAGCCAAATGGACTTGTGACATTCTCCTTATCTTCAACAGCTTGCTCCCAACTCCACACCTAGGGATATCTTGATTGAAGAAATGTTTGGATCAGCAAAGGAGACAAATTGTCACAGAATTACTGCTTGCCCTAGCCTAGGAAAGATTCGAATAAAAGGGCGTAACTTGAAGCCTTTTAATAGATTAGCTCCACCCAGTGGGGAAACTTGGACCCATGTATGCCATGTACCTATGAGGCTTGAAGAATAGATGGTAGTTACCCTGTCTTCTCACATGGAGGTGATATGATTCAAGGGAAAAGGAAGTTTCTTTTCTCCTTCACCCCCACAGTATTTTTATAAGATGAGATGTGTGTGGCACATTTTAATGTAAAAACTTATAATGAATACATTTTTAAAAACATAGAAATTATGCTTCGAGGTTTTAGTAGGTTAAGCTAAACACTAAAATGCTGATGTCAGAGGTTTGGGTGTACCTTTGCCTTCTACTAATGGTTTTTTTTTTCCATTCTAGGGAAACTTAAATGAGCTTGGCAAGATGATAATGCAAGGTGGATTCAGTGTTTGGCTAGGACACAGGAAAGGTGCTACAAAAATGAAGGATTTTGCTAGATTCAAACCAATGCAGCGACACCTTTTCTTGTATGAAAAAGCCGTTGTTTTCTGTAAAAGGCGCGTTGAATCTGGAGAAGGTGCTGATAGATACCCATCATATAGTTTTAAACACTGTTTGAAAGTAAGACAATTTGAATTGTAATAGTGTAATGTTTGTAATATGTAATAGTGTTCTATATGTGTATGTAAATATATGTATACACACATATATTCCATTTTGTACATTTCTTCAGTTTAAGTGGGAGGATTTTATATTTTAGCTACATGTTTATTTGTTTAAAAGAAGTCTTAAGTAGAAGTGTTACTGAAGCCAGGTAAAGGAGAATTTCTGTGCTCAAAATGAGAGTGAGTGAGTACAAAACTTTCCTCATTCCACTCTCAACTCCAATCTCCGGTACTCTCCAAGGGACTCCTTAGCGTCCTGCAGAACAGTTTGAAATTACAGGGAGGGTTCCGTGTTCCCACATGAGCACTCTCTTACTAGCGGTACAGGATGCTGCTCTGGATCTCATTAGCCAGGGGCCTGTATGTTACAAGAGAGATAAGGAGGAGAGGATTTCTTCCTTCTCAATGCAATTTAAAAATGGAGGACTTGGCATAGTCCTACCTGCACTCGGTACCCCTCCTCTATTCTCCAGCACCATGCTTCTTCTGTGTCCAAACCTACCTGTAGCTGAAGCCATTCCTTACCTGTCCTCTCCTATATTTTGAGATTGTTATTTCCTAGGAACTAAACTGCCCTTCTGTCCTAAAGTTGGTGTGGTATTAAAATGAGAGCAGTATAACTTGAGGAAGACTTTGGCAACCCACTAATACTTCCATCTGGTTTTGCCATCAAACAAGAGGAACCTTCAATTCACATGAGGCTCTAATAGATGAATGTAATTTCTTCCTTCCTAATACATTTTATTCTTCAAGTTCTAAATTCTTAAAGCAGCATACCATTTGTGATAGAAAAATTGCAAAATACAGAAAACTGTTATTCTTGATTCTCCAGTCACTATCATTTAGTCATTTTTCTTAAGCATGTGTTTTTCATACTTGGCATTACCACTGTATTTCCAAACCAATGGAATTTTCAACATTTTATAGAGGACACACAGTGTGCTGTGATAGGCCTTTGGAGGTAATGTAAGGAGGCTACCATACAAGCAGGCCCTGTTTTTGATTGTTTCCGTAGGGTCAGCTGCTCCACGCTGTTCCCAACAACATTCCTGTCCAGGGTCAGGTCCCAGAGCCCTTCCCACTGTCTGTTTTCCATTCTTTACTTCTGAACCCACAGCAGCTTCATAGCTTCTTTAGACTTCAACCTGTCATTATTACAAGTGCCCTGTTGCTGCTTTGTTGCTCTCAGTCTACCTGCAAACCCCCAAATCTCTAAGGATCTTCTATGACTCTAATAAACATTGATTGTGAACCAAGAAGTTGTAATCTATTTCAGACAGGGTTCAGCTCTTTTGCTGTCTCTGTACCTGTTCCTTGGGAATATTTTGCTTTCCTAGTCACATTTTACTCAAATCCATTTGATTCACCTTTTTTTTTTAAGAGAGAGAGGGACATTGAGAAAAAGAGAAAGAGAGAATCAGTTTTATTTAGTTCTTTCATGTGGCCATTGTTGCTGTGACACTTTGTTGTGTATGTGGTGCTGGGGTTTGAATTACCATCCTCAGACATTCCAGGCAAGTGCCATAACTGCTGAACCACCACTCCAACCCCTGATTCACTTTTTTTTTTAAAGAGAGAGGGACAGTGAGAGAGACAGAGAAAGGGAGAAACAACTTTATTTAGTTTTTCACATGGCTTTAGTTGGTCCAACACTTAGTTGTGTACGTGGTGCTGGGGTTTGAACCTGGGTCCTCGTGCTTGCCAGGCAAGCGCCAAAACCGCTGAGCCACCGCTCCAGCC
>PVKS010051077.1:0-11299 GCA_004027875.1 Aplodontia rufa | reverse complement strand
GAACAGGCTATCTTTCTTCCACACTATACTTTTGCCCCCTTTATCAAATATCAAATAGTTAAAGATATGGGGGTTTGTCTCAGGATCTTCTGTTCGGTTCCACTGGTCTTCGGTTCTGTTTTGATACCAATACCATGCTGTTTTTGCTACTACAGCTCTGTAATATAATTTCAGGTCAGGGATTGAGATGCCCCCTATTTCTTCTTTTCTATAGAGTAGTGTTTTGGCTAGTCTGGGTCTGGAAAGGACCATTTTAACACATGTCAGAGCATTCTGTTCATCTTTCTTATCATCTGCCCTGAGGAGAAACTACCTTACATCTCATTTTTTCTATTAGTATCTTACATTAATATGATAAATTTGCCACAGATACTGAAGCAGGAGTGATAACATTTTAGCCTAGTATCTATTTTTCTGTTCCAGAATCTATCTAGGATACCATGTTATATTTAGTTGTTACATCTCCTAAGGCTCCTGTTGGACATAGCAGTTCTCAAATTTTCCTTGTTTTTAATAATCTTGACAGTTTTGAGGAGTACAGGTCAAGTATTTTTCAGTATACCTTCTATTGGAACTTCCCTGATGCTTTTCTTGTGGTGTTGGTATTGTGGGGTAAGGCGGAAGCCCACAGAGGCAATGCACTGTTTTCATCTCATTATATCCAGGGTGCTCTCTATTAAAGGCACTCGTCTCTGTTGATGTAGACCTTGCGCACCTGACTGGAGTAGTGTTTGTCAGATTTCTCAACTGTAAAGCCACACTCTGGTTTTTCTTCATTTCTAGGAAGGAAGTTACTCTGCACACAGCAGATTAAAGGAGTGGGAATTTATGGTCCTCTTCTCTTAAGGATAGAGAAGCTATCTAAATTATTTGGGTGAATTTCTTTTTCCTTCATTTACTCATTCAGCCATTTATTTGTGTCAGTATGGACTTGGGGATGCTCACTCTCCATACTTTGGGTTAGTATCCAGTGCAGTTTTATTGATCAAGGTGTTTTCACTCTGGCCTCTGGGAAGCCTGGTTGGCTGCATTTGAACTCCTGTAGTCAGTATGAGACTGTTTGTGGGTTGGTTTTGTTTTGCTGCTTTTTTTTTTCCTTTTTTTCTTCTTTCTACAGTTAGTGATTTCTCCAAGAATTCCTAGTTCCTTTTATTGGAGAATGGCTTTAGAATACACACCCTGGGCACTAGGTATGTTCTCTTTCTGTCTCATTTATTTTTTGTTTTCCCTTGCCTCATTTCTGCTTTCCGTTGGATTAGGCTTCTTTTACTTGGCTTGTTTGCTTGGTTTCTTTGCTGTTCGCACAGACCACCTTCACATGGAGCAAGGAACCACCTTGCCTTGATGTTTTTGTCATCGTGCGTTTTATAGGTACATTTATTATAAACTGACGCTTTGATGTTTTTTTGTTTGAAAGCAGTTATTTGCTAAAGAGATTTACGTTATACTAAGAAGAAAAGTATACGTACTTATGCATGTGGTTACCATTTCTGTTGTTCTTTATTCCCATGTATAGATTTTCTCTATCACTGACTTTGAGTATTTGGTAACAGTGCAGCATATTACCTAAGCTACATGACATTGTCCCTCAATTTCTTTTTTATACTGAACCCTAGTCTGTTTTTAAAATTCTCATTTCTCTATTGTGGTAAATTTCCGTTGCTATGTCTTCAAGTTTACTAGTCTTCTATAATATCTAATTCTTAATTTCAAGTATTTTGAATGCCAGATATTGTAGTCATCTCTTAGATGTTGTTTTTAGGTCTGGGACTTCCCTCAAGGGTAGGGTCACCAAAAGGATATTGCACATGTTCTTTGTTGCCTGATGTCCATGTCTATAAAATTTTGCTTCATTAGTTGTGTTTTGATGTAATCTTTGTTATTTTAAAATGGAAAATGAATCAAGTACCTGGAAGCAGAAGATCTTGTGTGTGCTGACACCACCCCAGCCTAGCAACCTGTCTGTGAAGTAAGCCCCCTTTCTTACCTCATCCTAGACTTTCCTCCTCTGTTTTGTTTGTAGGGTCATGAATTTTTTTATTACTGGATCATTTCCTGTTATTCTAATGCAGTATCATCATGTATCTTAAGCGAAAGCACCCTTCACAGCCCGTCTTCCCCCAGCAAAATGTGTCAGAACAACTTTGTGCTGACTGCCCTCATGTCCTTGTCCCCTGTTCATTCCTTCCAGGCATACAGTTGCCCTTTTAGCCCCCAAAATTGCATTTGTCAAAGTTTTTAATGATGCTAGTATGGCTAGATCCAGCAGTTTATTCTTACCTTTTACTTACCTGGTACTACTTTGTCCTTTTATAGCTGTGGATTCCTTCATCATTGAAATGATTTCTTTTCTTTGTTCTCTCAGCACTCAACTTCATGTTCTGTTAATCTCTGCAGCTTGCTGGCTGCTTATCTTCGTGCTGGGCCTTCCTCCTCTTGCTTCCCACTGAAGGTTGGAGTGCTGGGCCTAAGTCCTGGCCCTCTTCTCTTCTTCCGTCCTTCGCTTCAGTACCATCTGAACCTTGAGTCCCAAATAATGTGTCTCCTTGATTATCATGTTAGCCTGCTAACTGTTCTCCCTTTTCTGTCTTGTGCCTTCACAGTCGAAGTGCACCATCAAACCTAGAGAAGTCTTTTCGAAACGTCAGTGTCCTATTTTGTTGAGATTATAGTTCTGGCATCTTTGATCTGTTTCACATATGGCCCTGTTTGTGACCTCACCTGTTACCAGGTTCTCTTACTCTGCTGCTCAGTTATGCCTGTCTTGTGTCTGTGACTCTGCACCTCCAAGGTTCCTACACCTACTCTGCTTGGAACTCACTTTTGACCTCACACATACATATTCCTCCTCCATCAGATCAGATACACTTCTCAAGCTGAGCAGCACTGTGCTCTCGTCCCTTACTCTGATTTGTTTTCTGCTCTATCAGATTTAATCTCACATTGTATTTTGTAGTTATTTATTTAACTGCCTGTTGTCTGCCTCTCCCCCTGGAATGTTGGCTTTACACAAGCAGAAGCCTTACATTATTTGGGCTGAATTTGCAGATCTTGGTATGTAGGAGATATACAGTAAATACCTCTTAAATATGGAAGATGGGATACGAATTTCAATGGAATGAGTAGGAAGAGTCTGTGCATGAGGGAACGACAGGTAGTTTTCATTTTCATGTCTTGTGGTTTCTTTTATTTTGCTTTTGGTTGTTTTAGCAGTTTTGTTTTCTTTCTGCTAGTGAGAGTAGATTTTGTTAAGCCTTATTATGGAATATTGACTTGAACTTTCTGTCCCTGTTTGTTGTAAGTGCTGCTACTTTGTCCTTTTTCATGATCTTTAACTTTGACTGTCTTTTAAAATACCAATATGTCTTATGTTATCCTGCACAAACATGATTTTATATAACAGCATGTGGAAAATCTTAGTTTTTAGCACTCCAGTGCTTTGCATGTCAACATTATTAAAATATGTGTTTCTGCGGTGTCCATATTGCTGAGGGTAGGTTAAACTAAACCTGAGTTCACATCACTAGAGGCCCATGATCATTGTCTGATACTGTCTGTGACCACATACATGGAAGTCACCTATAATGTCACCTGAAATCTTAGAAGCAATTTGTTCTGCAATTTAGAATGAGCTTTTATGTCCTTTGAGGATCTGATTTGTTTAGTATCCTCTGATAAGGACTGTGTAACATGATAGTTTCTTATTTGCAGTTTGACTAGATGGACATTTAAAGGCAGTTTTAGCACTGTTGTATAGAAACTGTCTAATCCTTATGGCCTATGTGCTTTATAATCCCTAGAGTTTTTTTGGTTTTGTTTTGTTTTTAAGAGAGAAGGACGGTGAAAGGGAGAATCAATTTTTATTTAGTTTTTCACATGTCTTTCATTGCTCTGACACTTAGTTGTGTATGTGGGTGCTGGGGTTTGTACTCGTGCATGCTGGGCAAGCACCGTAACCGCTGAGTCATAGCTCCAGCACTCCCCCCCCCCCTTTTGGCCTGTATTTATTCTTTGTTTTGATTCTTTGTCTTTGATACTTTATTATTGTTGAGAATCTATGTTGTTGCAGGTTGCCTTTTTGAAGTAAGGCTAGGCATTAACTAAACTTACATCTTTTATTTTATGATTTAAAAGCTCCTGCTAGGTTTTCTTCTAAACAGTGATGTTTTTGTTTTGCTTACATGATTTACCTTTTTCTAATAGGTAAAATAATATAATTTTACTTTTACTTTGTGCATGGATGCAGGTGTGTTACTATATATATCGAAAGTACTAGAATTGCTGTACTGAATTATCTGCTTGGTAAATTTTAAGCCATTTTTCCTGAGTTAATTATTACTTTTGTATAGGAGGAAATGAGTCTCAACCAGAAAGCCAAGAAGATCCCCGGGAAGTACTTAAAAAAACGTTGGAATTCTGTTTGTCTAGGTAAGCTTGGTGTAGTAAGTTTTCTAGTACTGGTTACTATCTATAAATGTGATTTAACATAGAGCATGTATATACTAATAACTCTCTCTAAGAAATCTAGAATATTGAGTCAATAGCCTTTTGGCATATTAGAGAACTGATCATAATTCTCAGATCAGTGGTCCCCAGAGTTGGATCCTCAAATTCCATCTTTATCATCATTTGGGTAGCTATTTGAAATAAAGATTCCTGAAGATCCCTCGTCCCCCTGCCCTTGAATCAGTCTCTCAGATAGGCCCTTAGGATATTTAGTCTCACTAAGGTCTCTGAACAAACAAATGGCCTATGTTGTTTCTCAGAATATGCCAAACACTGCAATAGGAAATTGTTATATTTTTATAGCATTCATATGTTTATTGTGGCTTTTTCCCCCCGAATAATATTTTCTATGGTAAAACATATTTCAGAGTTCAAATGCCAAAACTGGATGTAAAGGTTTGGATGAAAAGTAATTTTGAGTGGAAGATTACTGATTGGCCATGTGCAATGTTTTCTATCAATGATTTTTCAAGTGTTCTGTCATCACTGAAGACCTCAAAGTGGTTGTCTGATAAGGGGCCTTCACAGGTATTAGGCTGTGTGAGGTTGAGGGGAAAGGATCTCAGTGTGGGGGCTTTCCTTTCACTTGCATTTTGTCACAAATTGGGAGCATTGAGAATACTGCGTAGTGGCATAATTTAAGAACAAGAGCTGTGGCAAAAGTTCAAAAGCCTAGTTCTCTTCTACTCACAACGAAGACACATCCAGTCTTCATGCAGCTAGAGTCACCCGCATCTGCACAGAGGCTGGGTCTCGTGGGGACAGAACACATCAGTCTGTTTGAAAACTACAATTGTCTTTGGCCTTCTCAGAGGGACATTATAAGAAGAGTCCTCATTAATATCGCACATGGTCTTGTTTCCTGAGAATTCACAGGAAACATTTAGCTTTGACCAAAATACTAGGAAATAGCTCATCTTGACCTGAACTGTTGATTATTTGTAGCTTACTTTTTGACCCTGTGGGTGAAATTACACTGATCCTGTTTCCTCCTTTTTAATTCTGGGTGCTAGAATGCCAGAGCCGGATTTGCAGCTTCTCTAGCAAGTGCCCTAGACTTTACAGAATGCATTTTGGGTCCTGACCTTATCCTGGCTTTTTTGCAGTTTTCTTTCCTTTCTTGTTTCATTGAGCTGGATTTCCTTACTTCACAAAAACATTGTGTGTATTTTTAATAAACTACTCAAGAACTATTTGGAACAAAGATAAGCCATAACTACATTTTTTTTTTTAAGTTAAAAGAGAAAGAGAGGGGACAGTGATAGAATCAATTTTATTTAGTTTTTCGTATGGTCTTTGTTGCTCTGATTCTTCATTGTGTACGTGGTGCTAGGGTTTGCACCTATATACTTGTGCATGCCAGGCAAGTGCATAACTGTTGAGCCACAGCCCCAGCCCCTGCTCATTAATTTTGGTTGGATAAAGTGCAGTATGTTTTTACTTTTGCTGTCTCTGCCTTTGCAGGTGTCTTGGGGGAAAAACACCTAAGGACAGAGAAAGAGCCAATAACTGTGCGGGTTTATGCTCAGATCTAATCCCAAAACTACACCATGCCGTATTCGTACGTGTAGGGAAACTAATGTTGCTATAGATGAAGCTTCTTTTTAAAAGAAGTTACAATTAAAGGAGGTTGTTTTCTTTCAACAGGGAGAATCTTGCCAGTGACATGTATCTTATATCACAGATGGATAGTGATCAATATGTGCCAATTACAACAGTAGCTAACCTTGACCATATCAAGAAACTGAGTACTGATGTGGATTTAATTGTTGAAGTGCTAAGATGTAAGTAAATGATAGTTGAAAATGGATAACACTAGTCTTTATTTGTCATATTAATGAATCTTTATATCTGCAGCCACCAAATGGTACTTGTTGGAAAATCAAATCTTCCCTAGCCTTTCATTCCTTTCTGAACAGTTCCCATATTGGAAACACTGAATTTATAATGAAACCTCAGTCCATTCAGGTGTCATCTGAAGGAGAAAATGAATCTTTCTAATGGAGATTCTAAAGGCAGCTGTTATGTTCATGAAAAACAAAATAAAAGAACTTAGGTTAAAGAAAAATACATTTTAATTTGCATTTTTGCCATTCTAAAAGAGTTTCTTTGAAATTTCAACTTCCTGTTTAAATTTTGGTGAAATATTGCATTTTTCCTTAAAAGAATATTGTGTATGAAATAGTTTCTTCAAAATTTGGCAACATCAAATAGATGTTTAATTGTTACATCAGAGTAACATGGAAATTTCAGAAAATACAGATGTTCAACATGTTGACTGTTGTACCACAATTGTAGTTTGGGGTGGCCTAGTTTGCCACCTTTCTGCCTTTGAGAGAGGGCCAGTGTGAGAGAGAGAGACTTTATTTTATTTAGTTTTTCATGTGGCTTTTCATTGGTGTGAGAATTTGTTGTGTACATGGTGCTGGGATTTGAACTTGGGTCTTCAGGCATGCCAGGCAAGTACCGTAACCACGGAGCCACCACCACTCCAGCCCTGCTTTATTTTTTTAAAAGAAGAAAAATAGTTTTACTTAGGTATAATTGACATGGAGTGTGCATATTGAAACTGTAGTCAGTCTGTTTTGAAATGGATGCGTGGGCAAAGACAGTGAAGAAAACAACACCTTTCTTTCGCACCCCAAGTTTCCCAGGCCCCTGTGATGCTTCCCACCCAAAGACTTCACTACAGATTCCTTCTCTTGAATGTGTGATATTTTGTATTTATTTTTAAATTGGGTTGTTTTAATTATAGAAATTCAGAGCCAAGCAAGGTGGGAGGCCATGGCAGGAGAATTGCAAGTTCAAGGCCAGAGTCAGTGACTTAGCAAGACTCTAAACAACTTAGTGAGACCTTCTCTCTAAAAATTAAAAGGGCTGGGGATGTTACTCAGTGATGGGTATAATCCCCAGTACCATGACAAATAAATAATATAGAAATCAACTTTTTGTAGTGTTGCTACAAATACCAGGTGGATGACTTCTATAATTTCCCTGCTCAGACTGAATTATTATACAACTCTGGTGGCTGTCATTCACAGTGTAAATTTTGCAACTTCTCCCCCACCTCCTCTACCACATATTTTTGAATAATTTGATATTGGTATGCCTGAATTAAAACCTACTTTCTCTCACTATGATGCCTTTCCATTAGAAGTGTTTGTTTCCATGTTGTCCCTGTCCCTGTCCTTGTGTATTGAAGACAGTCAGTGCCCGTTTTTTTTGTGTGTATTTTACAGTAGTATAAAAAGTTGAACATCTTATTTTTGAACCTGTAATTGGATTTTTCTGGTCACAAATAAAAGTTCTTTTTTTCTATCACTTTACAAAAACCAAAGAAACTGGCTGACATTTTTACCATTAACTGTGAATTCTAATCATTATACCACCATTTCCCAAGGTGATATTATTATACTTCCCACTGTTGTTATTTAGAACAGAAATCTAATTTTTAATCTGACCTGCTTTACAAGGCCTACAAGTTTCTTGTACTTCAGTTTTTACTCTGTTAAAAGTGTTTTTGATTCTTCCTAAGAATTCCATATTTAGTTTTTCCTCTTAAGCATATACCACAAACTTCGCTGCCTCTCTGAAGATAATTTTACAGTTGTAATGTTATTTTTTATGCATTCCAGTGTAGCACTTTATTATCTAATATTCTTTCTCATCTTTTGGACAAAAAGAAATGTGCACACTTAATTACCTATGTGATCAGAATATAGTTAACACATTATATCAGTGTAGTTCCAAAAAGGGTAACATAAATAGACCCTCAGGAACTGTTTGCATCTTGAATCTAAGTCTTATCCCCGTCCCCAAATTATGTGGCAGAGTCATAAACACAGTAAATATTTGACAAGTATTTTATTTTAATTTGAATAGTGTAACACTGTTGTTGATTTAGGTGAATAAGTTAATTTCTGTACTTTTGTATCATACATAATACTGTCACAGTATAATTGATTCAAATGCTTTATTTTACATCCAGTGCCATTAAAATTGCCAATTTGAAAAAAAGCACCAAAATATTTGTAATCAGAAGAAACAATAGATTATGTGTGTTCATTATCCATTAGAACTATTAAAGTGAATTGGACCTACATGTTTTCAACAAGAATAAAATTTTAAATCCATAATGCTGATAAACAGCATATTTCCAAATATTTATGAGATGTCTGTAAAGATATATAAAGCAATTAAGTTTTTCAAGGATATAGTTGTACATAATAATAGTACAAGAGAATGAATAGGAATGAAACTTGTAATTCATGATAAAATGTTATGGGACGGAATTGGGGGAGGGAGAGGCAGATAGGGTTTCATTAGTATCTTTTGTAGTTTTTTGAGGTAGATTTAAATTACACTTGTTTAAGTGTACATTTGAGAAGTTTTGATATTTAGATACCCATGACATCAGCACTGTGAAGAGTACATCTTTATTACCCACCAGGGGTTTCTTCCATCCCTGCACCAGGTGTTCACTGATTACTTTCTACGGATTAGTTTTCATTTTCTAGAATTTAATATAAATGGAATCTATCATACAGTATCACTGTTTTTTTTATTCGATAGACATGGCCGTACAATCAGGAGGGGTTCATCAGTATCATTTTTTTTTTTAGGAGAGAGATTTGGTTTCTTTTACTTGGCATAATTATTTTGTGGTTGAGTATAACAGTAAATTAATGATTTTTTTTCCATTACATTGATATTGGCAGCTGGTTTATCACCCATTATAAGTTACTTAGGTTACTGCCAGATTTTTAACTATTATAAATACAGCTGCTATGAATATTTGTGTAAAACCGTGTGAACATGTGCTTCCTTTTCTCATGGATAAATATCTGGGAGTAGAATGTCTTGTGTTGTGTGGTAGGTTTATAATTAACTTTGTGGGCCTACCTACTTGTTTTCCAACGTGATTGGACCATTTCATATTTGGACAACACCAAAGGACATAGGCGCTCCAGTTGCTCCATATTCTCACCAACACTTGCAGTGCAGTCATTTTAATTTTAGATTTTATAATAGATGTTTCATGGTATCCCACTGTGGTATTATTTTCTATGTCTTTTTTCTCTTTACTACTTTTTTTTTTAAATAGACTTAATTTTTCAGAATAGTTTTAGGATCACAATAAATGAGGAGGATGGTGTCCATACAATCAACATCCTCCACCAAAGTGATAGCATTTGTTACAACTGATAAATTTATATCACCATATCATTATCACACAGAGTTGACAATTTTCATTAGTTTTCATCCTTAATGGTGTACATTTATGGGTTTGGACAGGTTTTCAATAATGTGTCCATCATTATAGTATCATACAGGATAATATTACTGCTTGGAAAATCCTCTGTGCAGAGCTGGAACGGTTTCTCAGTGGTTACAGCGCTTATGTGGCATGGGCAAGGATCCAGATTCAAACCCCCGTACCACATACACAACTAAATGTCAGAGCAACAAAAGCCACATGAAAAATAAAATTCTCTGTTCCCCCCTCTCTCTTTAAAAAAAAAAAAAAAAAAAAATCTGTGCTTTTCCTATTCATTTTCTTCCCCCTCCCAAACCTTGGCAATCATTAATCTTTTTACTGTCTTCATAATTTTGCCTTTTCCAAAATGTCTTAAGAGTTCGAATCCTACAGTAGGTACATAGTGCTGTACATCCTGTATGATTGGTTTCTTTCATTTGGTAAGATACAAATTTCCTCCAGGGATTGATAGCTTGTTTCTTTTTAGTGCTGAATCATGTTTCATTGTCTCAGTGTACCTTGGTTTATCCATTCATCTGCTGGAGGACATCTTAGTTGCTTCCAGGTTTTGACAATTCTGAATGAACCTTCTATAAATGCTATGTACAGGTGTTTGTGTAGATTTAAATTTTTCAATTCATGTAAGCAAATTCCAAGGACTGTTATTGCTGGATCATTGGCAAGAAAGTTTATGGGTTTTTTTTTTTTTTTTTTTAAGAGAATCAATTTTAATTTATTTTTTTCACCTGGTTTTTGTTTTTCCAGCACTTACTTGTATATATGCTGCTGGGGTTTCCGGGTCCAGCCCGGAAAGTTTCGGTTTTTAAGAATTTTGGGGGCAAAAATTTTGCTTTTTCTTGATGAGACATGTGGAACATATTCCCATGTGATTATCTGCCGTGTGTAAATCTGGTGAAATGTGTGTGGATGTTTTGCCCATTTTAGTGCTACTGTTCCTTTTTTTATATTATTATTAAGCTATCAGTTCTTTAACAGTCCTATATCAGATGTGTCTTTTGCAGATCTTGGCTCCCAATCTGTGGCTTGACTTCACATTCCTTTGACATTTTCTTTCACAGCAAATGTTTTAAATTTTAACGTCGTCCCACTTATTATACGTTCTTTCTTGGATGATGCTTTTGGTGTTATCTCAAAAAGATCCTTGCCAGCCCCTAGTCTATCTAGATGTCACCTGTGTTTTCTTTCAGGACTTTACACTTTACATTTAGGTCTGTGTTCCATTTAGAGTTAATTTTTGTGAAGAGTTTAATGCCTATCTACATGAAAAAAAAAATTTTTTTTTTTTGCATTTGAATGTCCAGTTGTCACTGTGACGTAATCAAAGGTGTGTGCACATATATATTTAAACAAATATATGTATTCTCTAGCCCCAATTTTTATTCTTTTATAGGTACTGCTTTTGCTGGTGTACTTTGCCTAGTCCTTGGTTGTAAAGTTTTTCTCCTAGATTTTCTTTTAGAAGTTTCATGGTTTTAGGGGCTGGAGTGGTGGCTCAGCGGTTACCGCACTTGCCTG